>JAKTUQ010000030.1:0-156649 GCA_030556775.1 Scheffersomyces quercinus | reverse complement strand
CAGAGAGAAGAAGAAGCAAGCAAAGACTTAAAGAGTCTGTTACAGAGAAATTTAATTTTTACATTTTATTCATATTAATAGGAGACACGATCTCGCAAATTGATTCTACGTTTGATTTCCGAGTTATATTGGAGGTCTAGACTCCAATAATCCAAAACTTAATACCGCCGTGGAGTACGGTTTAGAATTTTACATATATCTTTATTTTATAGAGCAGACATTATACATAGCCAGTCTGAATTGGGTAATTGTAGACTTGATGTAAGGGGAAGAATATAAGAATTTTAGGAAAATAAAAGATTTATACTGATAATGGGGGTGAATAAGTCGAAGATTTCTATGGAAGGATAGACAACGTAACACCACCATCAAATGAAACCACTTTACTGTACGCCAAAGGCTGTACAGCAGCATTGTCGTAGAAGACCTTACTCAGTTTCATGGTATTCCATTACCTCATCAGACGGAATTTCTTCTTATTTTGCAACCGTAATGGTAGCATGATGCCAAGGGCTTTTGGCATTGGCCAGGGCCTGTTTGGAGATGATTATGTCATTGTTTGATTCTGTGATTATCACTAGGATAGCGGACGAGTAATGCTGACAATTCACCATCGATGGTTTGGTGGGGGCTCCACCATCAAAGGGCAAAAGCCTTTAGATAATACTTCATTCGTAGCAGCACCAAGGTGCCTGTCGTAGAACTAATTTGTTGGTGAGCCGCAGAATCCACCTCTTCCTTGTACCTACTTCCCAGGGCGAGTAGTCACACAGTCTTCTGACTTCTGCCGCCCAAATGAACCCTCGAACTCCACAATTAAGCTTTTAAACAATCACATAGTCCTACACCAGCTCCTCCAATGCTCCCAATCCGGCTATTGTAACAACCCAGAGGAGCTAGAATCACTTCTGTCGTGCCACCACCACCAGTTCCACAACGGGTTTAGCCATTATTCTCTTCACGTGATGCGCTGAATTAGCCACTCTGCATCCCGTATACCCTGGGTTTAATCTTTATCGTAAGATTAAGCGTGCTGCAAACGCTTCCAGAGTGATCTGTTAATGCCGCGGCAAACACTATGGGGGTGATACGAGAATCTTGAAACGAATAGTAACTTTGGTGTAGTCAAAGACCGGAGATAATGAAAGATAGTTTCCATCAGGTCTGTAATGAAAACGGTCTATCTCCGAAGCGTATGCCCTCCATAGTAATCTGCACCAAATTAATAATAAGCTTTGTAATAGCCTTCTATTTCCCAACACCCTAATTCGCCAAGCCCTCTTACGAGAGTGGGGGTGGAACTACGTAATCACCAGTGCCTCTGGTACACGTAGAAATGGGCTTGGGACCTTAAATTAGGTTGCCAATTATTATTAACTGTAATTCTGCATTCATTACTAAGGTCGGTAAACCAAAGCCTGTTGAAAAATATCATCTCGATCCGAGTGGTAGTACAAAGCGTAATAAGCCTTATCGTTATTGAAATCTAATTACATCTACCTCCTGGCATGACCATATAAGACCACCTCGTACGTATGCTAACACTATTTGGAGACTCACAACCACAATCGCAACCATTCTTAAATTTACACCTTTCCGGGTATGCTACTTTTAATTGCCGCAAAACAAATTCAGGATTTACATCTTGCTGCAACTTGCTTAATTGCGGGCGGGTATATGCCTACCCCATGAGCTTCTCTACATCATGCCTTCTAGAACAATGTAATAGGAGTACATTCTATATATCTCTATTGAAGCTAAACTATAATTTGCTGTCCTTAAAGGCGGGGCTGACTAAGGGCTCGTACACAGCTCCGAATAGCTTATCTTCCGGTAAGTATCTACTCTGGAAGTGCCTAGTATCGATGTACTTTTCACTCAATTGGTCAATACTGGTCACTCCCAACAATCTCATGTTCATGATCATTTCATCCTTCAAGATCTGGATCGCCTTGAACACTCCGGCTTCTCCGTATGTCGACATTGCATAAAGGAATGGTCTTCCGATACCAACTCCTTTTGCACCCAAACAGATCGCCTTCAAAATATCAGTTGCTCTTCTAACTCCACCGTCTAAGTAAATTTCCATTTTGTCTTGCAATCCTCTTTGCTTCAAGACTGGCATCAATTCAATTAATACCTCCAATGGTGGCTTCAGGAACTCCAATTGTCTACCACCATGGTTCGACAACACAATACCATCTACGCCATGTTCAACAGCCAAGAGAGCGTCTTCCACGGTTTGAATACCCTTTAATATAATTGGCATCTTGGTTATCGATCTAAACCATTTGATATCATTCCAATTCAAACCAGTATCAATGAAAGATGAAATGGCACGAGCAGCACCTTGGGAACGATCAGCTCCTTCATCGTCACCTTGAACATGACTCAAGTCCTCAATTTTCTTTGATCTCATGTCCTTTTCACGACGTCCCAATTGTGGGGCATCTACAGTGATGAATAATCCCTTTACTCCTCTAGTTTCAGCATGACGGACTATTTTTTCACAGATTTCACGGTCTTTGTTGACATACAATTGCAACCATTGGGTTTGTTCTGAGGTGGCCTCATCCATAATTTCGTCGAAGGAACAAGAAGCTAATGTTGGAATCATTTGAATGATATCTTGCTTAGCGGCTGCTCTAGTCAAGACTTTTTCACCATCCTTGTGCCCCAATCTTCCCAATGCTGTTGCAGTGATATAAAAAGGAGACGAGACTTTGGTGCCCAACATTGTTGTGGAAAGATCAATGTTAGTGACATCTACTAATACACGAGGTTTGAAGAATACACGATGATAGGAAGCGTGGTTTTCACGCAAGGTGATTTCATCATCACATCCTGAGGAGTAGTATGACCAGGCCGTTCTTTCCATTGTGTGTCGAGCGACGAATTCGAAATCGTTTAAGTTATACATTTGGGATAAGTCCGGCTTATCCAACTTCTTCTGGCGTCTTTGCAACTCCTCTTGCGATGGAGGGTCGTCCTCATCATCATCATAGTCCTCAAATTCATCACCATCCCCAAAGTCAGCGGCAGTGAGAGTTTTCTTGCCAGAAGGAGCTACGGTGGCTACTGTGGTGGAGGTGGTGTTAGGGACTGGAATTGGTGCCTTATCGTCTTGTTCATCATATTCAACATCATATTCATCAACAGTCTCGGACCCAGATGATGGCGGGGTAGAAAGCGGAGCAGGTGCTGGAGCTTTCGGAGCAGCTACTTTTGGAGCCTTTGGTGGTATGTTCACTGGACCAAGATGGTACTTTGGAGCCAAGTACTTGACCAATGTGTCTCCTGGGTGAATAGGGTCGAAGGCCTTGGTTGCATCTTTCCCAGCATACTTGAGGATAACCGCAGACCCTCCGGGATGCTCATCGACAAAGTCACTGACGTCATAGGCCTTGCCATGGATTATTACCCAGCAGTCCTTTCTTGTGTTGTGTTTCTTAACTTCTTCGATATCAAGCATTGTGATGGAGATGTCTAGAACTGATACTTGCTATCTGAAGAGTGAAATCAATAGAGGATCTCCAATTTTCCAGCCCACCCCACTATTATATATATATATACTATGCGCTTTACCTGATGCACTGTACATCCTACAAATCTACACCACCATACATCCTTACTTACAAACATTATCGCCTCAACAATGGGCTTCTCATTCGGATATGCTGCACAGGATCGGTAAGCTCTGTTCATTGACCCCACAATATCATATGTAGGTGTTATCGAGCAATCCATGACAAAGGGTGGCCGGTTAATTGGTTGGATTCAGAGTTGCGGTTATGGTGTTTGCTAGCTTAGGACAGGCCCGATTCGGAAGCAGGATCCGCAGCGGGCTTTAGTGTTGGAGTGAGTTGCGGGTTGGTAGGCTTGCGCTCAGTGACGGTCAGAGTCAGGATTGAATACTAACTGTTAAGGTGGGAAGCCTTGGTTGCACCAGGCTATGTTTATTGTTCAAGCGGGGGGACAAAATCAAAAGCATTAGTTGAATAGTGGGGTTCTTCATTGAATAGGATAAGTCCGTAAATGCCCTGCGGTATGGAAATGGAAAACTCCGAAGAAACTTTGTTGTCTGATACAATTAAGTCCTTCTCGCCAGAATCTAGTATCCAACAATCTCAATAGGTAAAATACTCTGAAAATCTGTACCAACTTCTTTCTTGAATAGACCTCTTTCAGCAGCTAATTATAACCTCCATAGTGAAAGTCTCTAGCCGAGGAATAATTTTGGAACACATATGCAAATTTAAAGCGGCACGGATGTTGTTTCCAATTTGCGGCATGGGTCCTAAAATTAGTACGTTGTAGCCCAACGATACCCATTTCTCTATGGTCCAACGACTTCTGTTGCCATGTCCTTGACTAGCTCAAAATAAGATATTATCTGGATCATACCGAACTTCCTGCGTACGACTAGAGTTAAGTGTCCTGAAACAAGTTCAGTTCAAGCTTGAATCTTCGTCTACTGGTCAACGGTCTGCTTTGTGTAACTTATTTTTTACACTAAACGCGTCTCGATTGTGTTTTACCTCGTCTCCAAGGGAAGCTTTTGGAGAAGGTATATTGAAACAAATGGAAGTTTAATTGGAGAAAAGAAGCAAACATCGAGGCCATTCCCTTCTGGTTGTCTTCTATCAACTATTTCACCCTTTCCAGGCCATTTTCTGCCGATTTCCAGCTCTTTCCCTCCATTTCAAGCTTCATCCAGGGCCCTACTCCAACCGCTTTCTCTCTGCACACACCAGCTTCCTGCACACCACCCCAACACGCCCAAGTTCATCGTATTCAACAACAATTCTCACAATAACAACCTGTGTCCAGTGTAACCTGTAACAACACCCTGTTTGGGCCGGTGCTAAAGTGCAAGAACACCACCTCTTTCCGTGCCATTCTGCACTTTCACCTCGCCTACACAACACTCTCACCCCCCGTAACCTGCGATTCCGCCTCTCAGCCCACCTCCTCTGACTGCTGCGGCACGGGCCCAAATCTCTCCCAAGAGCCTCGCCCTTTTTTGGCGTCTACAGTTTAGCTTTGTATGGATCAAGAAGGAAAAAATGTGAGTGCGTTCCTGAGAATTCAGTAAATACCAGTCTTTTCTGGTAGCATACAACACATCGACAGCTAGTGTTAGATAGTCCCCAGTGGTGTTAAGTGTATACTAGCACGGCTACCATCGATATACCACGCCAGAAACCGCAATCCGGCTCGTTTTCCCTAGCCGCCACGCAAGAACTGCCCTCATTAATTGGTTGTTTCACTTGTTGTCGTTTTACTGCTGCTAATCTGATCTGAACACGTTAACCCAACGATTCACATTATCGACTCAGTGGTTTCACTCGCTCAACCATACAAGAATTGCCCAGCAATCACATCGTTGGATACGGCTTGTTTTCCTCCCCATTCGACCCTCTCGACGTTCTGCCGCTTTAGACATAGAGCTGAAAATCGAGATATAGATTGGAAACAGATCACATCCTTCACCCCGTATACTACAGTCGCCACTGCAACGGAAAACCCTGATCTGCTACGATCCAAAAGACCTTGAAACGAAGTAATTCAGCTTGAGATCATCCATTTCACCATCGACTTAATCATTGTTGAGTTGATCCCACCCGTTATCACCGCAAATTATACCCCCTACACAAAATGGTCTCCGCATATGATGTCGGCACTCGCTGTTGGTATCCAGATGAGACCCTTGGTTGGATCGGAACAACCGTCAAGTCCAATGTGCTAGACGGCGGCAAGCACACTATTGTGTTTGAATCCGAAACAGACCCGAACGTCACTTTCACAGTGGAAACGGATCACTTGAGTGAAGATAATGAAAAGCTTCCTCCACTCAGAAACCCTCCGATTCTTGAAGCTGCCGAGGATCTTACATCCTTGTCATACTTAAATGAACCCGCTGTGTTACATGCAATCAAGTTGCGTTATTCTCAGTTGAACATTTATACATATTCTGGTATCGTGTTGATCGCTACAAATCCGTTTCAGCGTGTTGACCAGCTCTACTCACAAGACATTGTGCAAGCATACGCTGGAAAGCGCAGAGGAGAACTCGATCCCCATCTTTTTGCCATTGCTGAAGATGCCTACAGATGCATGAAAGAAGATGGAGAAAACCAGACTATCGTTGTTTCTGGTGAATCTGGTGCAGGTAAGACTGTCAGTGCTAAGTATATCATGAGATATTTTGCCTCTGTCGAAGAAGAAAGTGAATTGCAACATAACATAGGAACAGAGCACAAGTCAGATATGTCAGATGTCGAGAAACAGATCTTAGCTACCAATCCTATTATGGAAGCTTTTGGTAACGCCAAGACAACTAGAAATGACAACTCATCTCGTTTCGGTAAATACTTGGAGATATTGTTTGACAAATCCACATCTATTATTGGTGCTCGTATCAGAACATATCTTTTGGAAAGATCGAGACTTGTGTTCCAACCACAAACCGAAAGAAACTATCATATTTTCTACCAGATCTTAGCCGGTATGAACGATGACGATAAGGCCAAACTTGGTTTATCCTCGGCTGAGGATTACAAGTACACCAATCAAGGTGGGCAACCGGTTATTGAAGGTATAAATGATTCTGCTGAATTCCAGATAACCCGGGATGCTTTATCGTTAATTGGTATCACAGATAGCACACAATTCGAAATTTACAAGATAATGGCAGCTCTTCTTCATATCGGTAACATAGACATTGCTGCAACTAGAAACGACGCTCACTTAAGCTCCGACGAACCAAACTTAGTCAAGGCGTGTGAATTGTTAGGAATAGATCCGGTTAACTTTGCAAAATGGTGTACCAAGAAGCAAATAACTACTCGTTCTGAAAAGATTATCTCTAATTTGAACCACAAACTGGCTGTTGTTGCCAGAGACTCGTTTGCCAAATACATCTATGCAGCTCTCTTCGACTGGTTGGTTGATTACGTGAATGCCGATCTTTGTCCACCTGATGTTCAGGCCAGAATTCACTCATTCATTGGTGTTTTGGATATTTATGGTTTCGAACATTTCGAGAAAAACTCGTTCGAACAATTCTGTATCAATTACGCTAACGAAAAGCTTCAACAGGAGTTTAATCAGCATGTGTTCAAGTTAGAACAAGAAGAATATATCAAGGAAGAAATTGAATGGTCATTCATTGATTTTGCTGATAACCAACCCTGTATCACCTTAATTGAGAACAAGTTGGGTATCTTAGCTCTCTTGGATGAAGAATCCAGACTTCCAGCTGGTAACGACCAATCTTGGATCGACAAGATGTACCTGACTCTCGATAAAGAACCAACTAACAAGGTATTCAAGAAGCCAAGATTCGGCCAGACTAAGTTCATTGTCAGTCATTACGCTTTGAATGTTACCTACGACATTGACGGTTTCATTGAAAAGAACAGAGATACCGTTGGAGAAGGTCACTTAGATGTCATGAAAAACACCACCAACGAGTTATTGCAATCAATTCTTGCAATTATCGACAAGAATGCAGCAGCTTTAGAATTATCAAAGCTGCAGCAAGGTACTAACTCTGGATCTTCGCGTGTGAAGACATCTGCCAGCAAGAAACCTACTCTTGGTACTATGTTCAAGAATTCGTTGATCGAACTTATGAAGACCATTGACTCTACAAACGTGCACTACATTAGATGTATCAAACCAAATGAACAAAAGAAGGCTTGGGAATTTGACTCGCTCATGGTTTTGTCTCAATTGAGAGCATGTGGTGTGCTTGAAACTATCAGAATTTCTTGTGCTGGTTTCCCATCTAGATGGTCTTACGTAGAGTTTGCTGACAGATATCATATCCTTGTTCCTTCAGATGAATGGATCAAGGTGATGAGTGGTGAAACCACTCAAGAATCTGTCAGTGGTTTATGTAACTCTATCCTTCAGCGTAACATTGATGACAAGAACAAATACCAATTAGGTAATTCCAAAATTTTCTTTAAAGCTGGTATGTTAGCTCACTTCGAGAAGCTTAGAGCTGATAAGTTGCACAAATCTGCAGTCATAATCCAGAAGAACTTGCGTGCTCGTTTCTACAGACAGAAATACCTCGAGACACGCGAATCCCATATTGGTTTACAAGCGCTTATTCGTGGTCACCTCAAGAGAGACCAACTCAGGAGAGAGAGGGAGTACGATGCAGCTGTTTTGATCCAAACTGCTGTGAGAAGTCACATAGTCAGACAGCAAGTAAAGAACACCTTCGACTCCATTTTGGTCCTTCAAAAGTCTATCAGAGGCCTTCATGCCAGAAGAAACTATACTAAGATGAGAACAGAACACTCAACGGTCGTCATTCAGAACGCATGGAGAGGATACACCGCAAGAAGAGAGTTCAAGAGACAAAAGAGTTCGGTTGTTACTATCCAATCGGCATTCAGAAGAAAGGCTGCTGTCAGAGAACTTCAGCAATTGAAGGTTGAAGCTAAATCAGTCAACAAGTTGAAGGAAGTTTCCTACAAGCTTGAAAACAAGGTTATTGACTTAACTCAATCCTTGACAGCCAAGATACAAGACAATAAGAAGTTAGTTGAAGAAATAAATAGCTTGAAGAGCTTGCTCGAGCAACAGGGTGCTGCTCATGAGACTTTAAAGACCAGAGAGTTGGAATTCAACCTGAAGTTCGATGCTCAAAATCTGGAACACCAAGAGGAGATTGTTACCTTAAACAAGGAGTTGGAGTCTATTAAATCGGAGTACGCTTCTGCTGAGCAAAAGATCGAACAGTTATCAAAGGAGCAAGCTGACTTAAGACAGGATGTTCAACGTAACATTGAAGAATTGAACAAGGCTAAGGCTGATTTGGTCAGAAGAGATACCATTGAGGTGGATCTCAAAACTCACATCGAGCAATTGAAGAAGGAACTTGCCAACTTGCAATCGCAACAACCATTCCAACAAAGAGGAGCTGTTGTTACAAATGGTATAAATAACCCTAAGGGACGTAACATGAGCTCAAAGCGTCATTCAAGCGCTTTGGCATGGAACTCTCCTACTTCCCTCGAAAATGGAGGAAGACCTGTTTCAGTTATTGCTGTTTCTAATGATGAGGATGCCAACATTGATGATATCAATGATGAGTTGTTCCGTTTACTCAGAGACTCTAGACAATTACATAGAGAGATGGTGGAAGGCTTGCTTAAGGGCTTGAAGATCCCACCGGCTGGAGTTGCTGCTGATTTGACAAGAAAGGAAGTACTCTTCCCAGCCAGAATTATTATTATCATTTTATCTGACATGTGGAGACTTGGTTTAACGAAGGAGAGTGAAGAGTTCTTAGGAGAAGTATTGTCCTCCATTCAACAAATAGTTTCTACTTTGAAGGATGATGATGTCATTCCAAATGGTGCCTTCTGGCTCTCTAATACTCATGAGTTGTACTCTTTTGTATCGTATGCCCAGCAAACTATTATTGCCAACGATACACTTTCTCATGAAATGAGTGAAGAGGAGTTTGATGAATACTTGAAACTCGTAGCAGTTGTCAAGGAGGACTTTGAATCCCTTTCGTACAACATCTATAATATGTGGATGAAGAAAATGGAGAAGGATCTTGAAAAGAAGGCTGTTTCTGCTGTGGTATTATCCCAGTCATTGCCTGGTTTCATGGCTCCTGAAAATTCTCCATTTTTAGCAAAGGTTTTCTCTCCTGGAGTACAATATAAGATGGATGACATCTTGAGTTTCTTCAATGCTGTATACTGGTCTATGAAGTCTTACTTCATTGAGCATGAAGTCATGAATGAAGTTATCATTGAACTTTTGCGCTTTGTGGACGCTCTTTGTTTCAATGACTTGATCATGAGAAGAAACTTCTTGTCGTGGAAGAGAGGTTTGCAATTGAATTACAATGTCACGCGTTTGGAGGAGTGGTGTAAGGGACATGAAATTCAAGAAGGCTCTGCCTACTTATCTCACTTGCTTCAAGCCGCCAAGTTGTTGCAATTACGTAAGAATACCCCAGACGACATCGAAATCATCTACGAGATTTGTTACGCATTGAAACCTATCCAGATACAGAAGTTGATTTCTCAATACTACGTTGCTGATTACGAGACTCCAATTGCACCTAATGTGCTCCAGGCAGTCGCTGATAAGGTGAAGGCTAATGACTCCTCCAACAGCGATGACTTATTTGAGTTAGTTGCCACGGATGGACACTTTAACGATCCTTTTAGAACCATCAACTTGAGACCATTCTCTAGAGTTGAGGCTTATGTTCCAGCATGGTTAAACTTACCTGTCATCAGGAGAATTGTAGAATTGGTTGCCAAGAACGCCTCTGTTCAAGAGTCTAGTAACCATCTCCAGGAAACAGCAGAATTGGACGAGGATGACCTCATTCAAACTCCACTTCCCCAAGGGACTGAGGTACATTAATGGATGACTAGGGGTTGTCCATTCACAGGTTTATTGGGTGAAACTATTGTTAATAAACCTTATTGTATAAATAACTTCATCAGTGTTTTATGATTTTTATTATTATATTCATATTTATATAGCTTTCGTTTTAAAAAGACCGCCTAATGATGCAGTCGCCATTAATAAATATATTTAACCAGATAGAGATGGGTGGATTAGTGGAATTCCATAAGTCCACGCAATTAGACTAATGCCATTAAATCTCTAAATTTGATAATTTTTTGCAACTTATCAAGAAAAAGTTAATCTATTCTTTTTTCTGATTAAACAACGCTATCTATACAGATATTGAATATTAGTATATATTTGAAAAAATCCCCCATTACAAGATATCACTATTTGAGATGAACATTAGAATTACTTTTATCAGAATCCCATTTCCTTGTTGCAAAACCCATTACGTTTATATAATTTCTCACCATATATTATGTAAAGCACTTGATAACCACTGCAACTTCTGCCACAAAACAATTGTCTACATGAGACTTCTACCTAGACAAGGAATATGAGCACTGTGACACAATAAATATCGTATCGAATACGTCATTATTGCAAGCTGGCGTGGGGCAGTCTGTGAACTGACTAGAGCCCCAATAATTCAATCCCCCACTAACCTGAGCCCCCAAAAGGCAATGCACTCACTTGCTCGGTATGTCTCTAACTCCATATGCTCAGCACCTCCACCAGGCTTCACCCACACCCTTCACTTGTATGTACATTGTCAGACCATTTCCTGCTGCTCATTGTCCTTCCTATTTGGGACTCTGTTTCTTCTTTTCTTCATCCTACACACATCGATTTGACTCGATTTGACTCCTCTTGCCCAACTTTCATTGTTCTCTCTCATATACTTTCCACCATCCACACCCATTCTCTCTTATCCATCACCCCCGCACTTCGAGGTATTTTTTCCCCCATGTTTTTGACGGATTTGTAGGCACAGGAAGGCACAGGAAGGCACAGGCCAATAGGCGAGGTGGGTTAAGTAAGCGCTGGTGTAGTTGTAGTAGTTGTTGTTAGTTCTTTATGTATATATATATGTGGATGTATGTGCATATATATGTATATAATATTATTCTTTTAGATTGAATAGTATAAATTTATATAGTTATTTATTTATTTTATTTAGTCTTAGAGTTATCACTTTGGATAAGAATACTCAAGAAGATACGACTATTGCTGCTACTTAATATCGACTGCTGTGATAAGATTAACTAACCGCTGGAAACTAAAATTTGTCTTTCATTATCATTAAGTGATTAAATAGCAAGTGAAATACCGTCGTAATAACCTTGCTGTTTTTGATCTATCAGAGAGATAGAAAGTAAGCTGAAATCCACGTATTTACTAGACAGCTAGAGTTGCAATTCCAGTTCCCTGTGACATTGTCATTGACATCGCCATTGCCGTTGATTTAATACACTGAACAGTTAATATCTGATCAATATAAACCTTTCATTACGGACAACTTTATTCATTGCGTTTTCAACCCCAAGAAATCCTATAACAGTCTTATTATCACTTGAATAATAGAACTACGATTCAAGTATACCTACTACTGAAGTTTCATAAGATACTCCGATACTACAGTAGATATCACCAACGTTTCCTCGTTCATTGCTATAAGTACAACTATTATCCAATAGACCATGTCGCTGGAAACCCAAAACGCTCCCCCATCCATACCAAAGAACCCGATTATCATCGTTGGCGGTGGTCTTGCTGGTCTCTCAGCAGCTCATCAAGTCTATCTTAGAGGAGCAAACGTCGTCTTGTTGGACAAACAGGGTTTCTTGAGTGGAAACAGTGGTAAAGCCACTTCTGGTATCAATGGTGCATTAACTAGAACTCAGGTTGATCTAGGAATCAAAGATTCAGTCCAACAGTTCTACAATGACACCTTGGCCACGGCCAAAGACAGGGCCAACCCTGAACTCATCAAGGTTTTGACTTACAACTCGGCTGATGCTATTCATTGGTTGCAAGAGATATTCAAGTTAGACTTGTCTATAGTATCCAGATTGGGAGGACAATCACAACCAAGAACCCACAGAGGAAGAGATTCCAAATTCCCTGGAATGGCTATTACCTATAGATTATTAGAGACTTTGGAAGATTTGGCTGCTGCGGAACCGGACAGATTATTGATCTTGAAGAACTGTCAGGTTGTAGACTTGCTCAAAGAAGACCATAAGGTGTTGGGTGTCAAGTACAAGAACCTCTTGGACAAATCTAAACACGAATTGCAAGGCCCAGTGATTATGAGTACCGGAGGATACGCAGCAGATTTTACCAAGAACTCCTTGTTAAGAAAGTATAGACCTGATATCATTGATTTACCTTCAACAAATGGTAACCATGCAACTGGTGATGGCCAGAAGATTATTATGAAGAATAAAGGTTGTGGTATTGACTTGGACAAGGTCCAAGTTCACCCAACTGGTTTAATAGATCTCAACGATCAAGATACAATTCAAGGTAAGACTACTCCAAGGTTCCTATTTCTCGGTGCTGAAGCTCTTAGAGGTGAGGGTGGAATTATCTTGAATGCAAAGGGGGAGAGATTTGTGGATGAGTTGGGACCAAGAGATCACGTTAGTGGAGAAATGGAGAAACAGATAAAGCTTGGAAATGGGCCACTCCGATTGGTCTTAAACGAGGCCAGTGAGAAGAACTTGCAATTCCACGTCAAGCATTACAAGTCTAGAAACTTGATGAAGACCATCACTGGCAAGGAATTGGTAGAGGAATTCGGCTTGACAAAGAATCCACAGAAGTTGATAGAACAATTGGACGTATACAATAAAGCAGCCAAAGGAGAGATCAAGGACCCTTACGGAAAGAAGTACTTCCCAGCTACTCCATTTGTTTATAATCCAAATGACAAGTACCACGTCTCTTTCATCACTCGTGTGTTGCACTTTACCATGGGAGGTGTCAAGATCAACGACAAAGCTCAGGTTTTGTACCAATCTGGAGATAATGAATATACTCCATTCGAGGGCTTATTTGCTGCAGGTGAAGTAGCAGGTGGAGTCCATGGTCACAATAGACTTGGAGGATCTTCTTTGTTGGCTTGTGTCGTTTATGGAAGACTTGCAGCCGATGAAGCAACGAGTTACTTCATGCACAAGTTGACTAACGGTTCTGTATCGCAGTCAGCTAACAATAGGTTGCAGATGATCAATTTGCATATCGATCCTTCCAATCCTCAGCAGGTCAGCATTCAATGGGGTGACGGTAGCGAATCTTCTGCTAACAACAAAGAGACTAGTGCTCAAGCTTCTTCTCCAGCAGCTTCTAGTTCAGCCTCAGCACCAGCTCAACCAGCTAAGCCCAACTTCAAGCAATTCGAAATTCCTGCAAAGGAGTTTACTGACGAAGAGGTTGCAAAACACAACACGCGAGGCGATTGTTGGGTGATCATTAAGAATGTCGTGTTGGACTTGACACCATTCTTGAAGAACCACCCTGGTGGAATGGAATCCATTGTAAACTATGCTGGTAGAGATGCTACTGAAAGCTTTGTCATGTTGCACGAGGACAACTTCATCGAGAAATACACCAAAGATTGTGTGTTGGGTAGAGTCAAGGGAAAGACTCCTACATTGAGTTTGTGAGACAGTCTATACGTACATCCAGAAAGAGGGCTTTTGATAGTTTCCGGTAGACATATATAAAGCTAATTAACAATTCATTTATATCAATTGTAGAGAGATCTCCTTTGTAACTGGATAGTAATAGTAAATTGTGTTTTATAAAAAAATGAGGTTGTAATATTAACTATCTTTGTCTTCCCTTTTCTTTTCTACGAAGCATTTAGCTGCTTTATATCTACATCGAATTCATTCAGTTTTAATAAATACTATTGCATTGCTAGTTATCTAAACCGCATTATGAGGAGTTTGTTTAATCCTAATGGATCACTTTTCCATGTTTATTACATCAACAATGGACATATCACCTTTAAAGACTATGCTTAAAGTAGTCATCGGCCAATCGCTATTTGAAATATTCTAGATCGGAGGCACCGAGATGAGCTTAGTGCTCCTCTAAGGAGGCGTCATATTGCTCTTCAGTCAACAACTCTTCGGAAGCCTCAACAGCGTTGACATCATCGTATTTGATGTGAGCGATCCAACCCTCTCCAATAGGATCGGTGTTGATCAAAGATGGCTCGCTTTCCAAAGCAGTGTTGATAGCAACGATTTCTCCAGCAACTGGAGAGTAGATTTCAGAAGCACTCTTAACAGATTCGACGGATCCAATGGTGTCACCGACTTCAACTCTGTCACCGACCTCTGGGAGTTCAACGAAAGTAACGTCACCCAAAGCTTCACTGGCGTATTGGGTGATACCAACGAAACCAGACTCGTCGGCGAAAGAAGCCAACCATTCGTGTTCAGCGGTGTACTTCACGGACTTTGGTCCTTCTTCCAAGTACTTGTAGACGTGAGAGCCCTTGCTCACCTTGTGAGAGATCGAGTTGGCGATGACTCTGGAGGTGGAGAAAGTAGCGATTCTTGGAGCAAAAGCGGCTCTGACGGTAGAAGTTCTGAGTACGGATCTGAACATTATTACGATTTCAATGGAGGTTTTTGGTATAGCAAGCTATGGAATACAGGGTTCTGGAGATTGAGGAATGAGCTAACAACGACGAAGCACAACGAGACAGCAGCCGAGGAATAACAACACAATGAAGTTCTGGGGTGATTACAATGACAATTGAGCGGATTGAAAAGTCAAGACGAATATCACGATCTAGGTAAACAGCAGTCGTATACAGTTATATATCACGTAAAACTTTTCATACACCACTTACCTTGTAAGGCATTAGTCCAGTAAGAAGTTACGAGATAGAGAAGGGGAATGGAAAGTTGACTCTGGAGGAGAGCAAGAGATTTGACTCTGAGACGCGCCGGAGTCATGTGAGACATGGGAGAGAGAAGGGAAGTGAAAAAAAATGGTGTATGGTAGCGTGGTAGGTTTAGGAGGGATTGTTAGTTAGTGGTTTGTTAGTGGTTTGTTAGTGGTGCTGTTAGTAGTTAGTTAGTTAGTAGTTAGTTAGTGGTTAGCTAGTGGTTAGTTAGTAATTAGTTGTTAGTAGTTAGTATTGGTTTTTAGTGGTTAGTTAGTTAGTAGTTGGTGGTTAGATAGTAGTGAGATAGTTAGTTAGTTAGTTAGTTAGTAGTTAATAGTTAGTTAGTAGTAGTTGGTAGTAGTTAGTAGTTGGTGTCTTACTGTTAGTAGTTATTGTCTTACTGTTAGTATTTATGGTGTCTTACTGTAGTAGTAGAGTACATGTACAGCATAGAAGACTGTGACATTTGAGTTATCAGATGTGGTGAGTTCCGAGTTGTGCTACGGGTGAAAAATGTGGTTAAATATGGATACAGCTGTATAATACTGAGACTAGTATATATACATATATGAATATGTATTCATAAACGTATAATGCTATTTATATTCATCATCTATTCATATCTATTCTATACTACCGCTACTCTGTATATACGCTATTCGTTACATAGGACAACCACACACACACACACACCCACGTCATTGAGCTACTTCTTTCCTCTTCTATTCCTGGCTTAAAGGCTTTGGCATGTCAGGTGGTTGCATACTCTCGCATAAATGCATATCTTTAGTTGCAAATTGTAGACGGTATAGATTAAGATATCTTAGTGCTTGCAGCAAGACATGGGGCATGGTCTGATAGCTGAATGCATTGAGATGATTTTGCATCTTATCTTCTATTTTTAAACGTGGTTATTATTTAATGGCATTTATATTATCAAAGAAGATTATTATATTCTATAGATAGCATCATGGACACCCTGAACAGAAATGCTCGTAGTTATAGCCCACCTGGCCTCAATGTTGTGAGATATCAACAGTCGACTGTTAGCATAGTTTTTGTAGCGGTCTTCTCATTGAATGCAATGCAAATGACTTTAGCCATCATTTGAAACTTCTCTCTATTTATACACCTCTTCAGTATCATCGCTTCACTACAATTAACCACCCTACCGATATCGACTACACCCTACCCCAATTACCTCGCAATCGGTCGTAATATTAATATAAAAACAAGAGATGAGAAAGAAATAATGAGCTATCATGATCTTCGTCGACTGAAGTGACAAAGAACTTATATAAGACAAATACTAGTACGAAACGACAACAACGCCCACGAAACGTTCGTCGATTTCAATTCCCAACGTGGATACTTAGGTCATCAGCAAGGTTCACGAGAACTGCTCACATAAAGTTCCAGCTTTACTTGCGTCTTGGCTAGTTGTGTTTGTTGTCATTGTTCTAACTAAAATGAACGGCAATAGGGACGATGATGACAACCAACAAGATGATAACACCAAAAATGAGACATAATCTCATCTTGAAGTCCTTCCACCACATATCTTTTCTAACTCTGTTGGCTCCTCTTCTGAAACCTTGGGCGGAAATGGCCAAGTTATCGGTCTTGTTTTCTATGGAGTCTAATCTCTCACCTCTTTCAGCGACTTTGTTGATGTTATCTCTCATGATTCCGACGGTGTCATCGATTTGCTAGAATTTGTTAGTAATTGTAATTAATGAAAAGGTGGCGGGGTTGTAGTGATGATCATCAGAACGATATATCATTAAAAATGCCATATTCATGCTTTAGAAGTTTGGTAAATTAGCTCATGTAGACACTATTTCCATTAATTTGACCACCTTCTTGTCAAATTCATCTTAATCTCTTCTAATGTGCTCTACGAGGCTTACCAACTCAAACTAATCATATACATACAGCCTGGATGGCGGCAGTTCTAGACTGTGACTGTTCACCAGTCGTCTGGTTAGGAATATATGGATCATATGGTACGGAGGACGACATTGTGACGAATGTAGTGTTTTCGGGATGTGTTTAGATGTGTTTTGGCTATGTTTATACTGGTTATCAACTGGTTCTATGCTTTTTGGTGGAGTGCACGGAACAGTAGGTGTTTAGGGTGAAAATGTGCAAATGATCTTGGACGAAAAACGGCGGCAAGATTTCAAAGCAGGGCAGATCGGCAGAAGTGACTACTGGGTGATCTGATTGATTGATGGAAGTAAACGAAATGCTATTTGGAAAGCTGAACAACAGAAAGAACACCGAGTGTCTTGGCCTTTGATTTTGATTCAGTAATTTTTCTGAGCCTGGGTTTCTTTTTTCTGGTAGTGACGTACTTTGGTAGCGAGAAAATGAGGTGATAGGGATAGAAAAAAGGGGCTGGTAGGTGGTATTAGTACGGGAAACGGTATGTACAGGGGAGAGCACGGTAGAAAATGGAGGGAAGGGCAGGAAATGTGAGAGACTTAGTGAGAGATTTTAGTGAGAAAACTGGGAGAATTACTGATACTTTGGATGTTTTCCCAGTGCGACGTCAATAGATTGCACCCGAGATTACGGGCGGACGATACATGAAGGATCAATGCGGATATATTAATAGCATCCGATTAGGTAATACCATAACAAGCCAGAAGGGATCACCACAACACACAGTATCAGAGGATAGGAACCACATACAACAGCAACCTAGCACATTCGTGGGTAGTCGTTATTCGGCAATGATTTGGGACTGCTATCGACACTAGCGACAAAATTACCAGTCGTAAACGGCTATTTTCACCAAGGATCCTTCGGCACAGCGGCCCTGAGATGAGATGAATGATGCTGCTGAGCGTAATGCATCATGTTTTGCGGCAAATCAGGAATGGTGTGCGGTACCCTACAACATTAGAAAGAAGGTACCAGTTGAGACTTAGTTCTTAAGGAGGCAAATGCACGATTTCATGGCAAGAAGTCTGGAAATTATGATCCAGTGACTGCTAAATCCCGACAAAGCCCATATTTGTATCCCTAAGAATCGCTTTTTTGGAGTGGATAGGAACTTTATTACGAGGTGCAATTCGTGGACTGGCTCGTGATCTAAAACTTTAAGTCATTGGTTTTGCAGCTTTTATTTGCAATTAGCTTACTACGTAGAAAATGTCATATTGGCAGGATCTTATACCTATGCAGATAAGGAAGGGATTAGACCGGAGGCAGTGCTTCATTAGAATTGCTTTGATTCTTCCCCTATCTCCTATTTATTCGTAGCCTTCTATATACTTACTTCTTAGTTAAACGCACCCCGAATAGAGTACTGGCCATTGCAAATCGAATTCAGGTACCGAAATAGGGACAGACGACTATATAACTACATAGATAGATATAGCCACCTCCAATCCCATAATAGGGGTACAAAAGCCTTGCAGCCGTTATCAAATCAACTAGGTCATGTTTTCGCTTTGCCTCGTTCCTTTGGGTGCAAGAAACCGATTGAAAAATCACTTGTACTGTTGCAAATTTGATATCTGGTCACCGTTCGCCGAATCAAAGATACTCCTATTCCCCTTTTTACAAGACTCACCCTGTCAAACGACATTTTCAGTCTATCTAGACTCCATCTTTCCTAACAATGGCCTCCTTTGTATCTAGACCTCCCCGTCGTTTGTCAAAGACTATTCCTGTACTTGGAAGAGTCCATGAAATGGGCCAGTCGAGGCTTAGATCCACTCCAAGATCCCACTATCTAGCAGAAGACAACACCTACGCATTGAAAATCACCATCACAACCACACAATAATTGGGCCGTTGGGCCATCTTTACTGTTCCCAGGTAGATTAACCGAATTCTTTGCATCCCTCACTGGAGTTCTATTCTCTACTTAACCACCCCCACTTGCTCGTGATTACTGGATGTAGCATTAATGCCGAATGGAGTAAACCGTAAGGAGCTTTGACGCGTGAAAAAGGAGGAGCGAGAGACATTTTTGTGACGACAGTGGAAAATGCATGGGCTTACACATAGCGACCGAATTTGCCGGTGGATAACAAAGAGAGGGCCCGTATTTCGTGTGGCCAACAACAATAAATATATTTGCACCGTGCTAGAATTAGAGTCTCGTAACTATCGAGCTCACCAGGTTCGATTTCGTGGCAGTAATTTCCGTCGTGGCAAGAATTTCGTAGAATGGCCGTACTTTAGCAAACGGGCCAAAAATTTCACCTGGCATTTCTCGAATGCCTCTACCACTAACCCCCTCTTACTCTAGAACCACGATCTCTATCCAGCCGTCTCTAGCGAACCAACTCCAGATCGATCCCACCTAGAAATCTCGCTCAATGCCAAATTCGCCGCTCATCCTGGCGTTATCTCGTGTAGCACTCGTATCCTGTAGATTCACCCCCGTCGCTGCTCCTCCCGCTACACTGCTGGCCTGCCCTACCTGCCACCACTGTCACTATCAAAACACCGCCAAATGTCGCATGTCGTCCAAATTTTTCATTGGGCACACTGCGGTTTGCCCTTTGATAATTTATAACCAGCGCAGGTTCGTTGGATTTTTCCAAACTCTCATTTCTCTTTTCTTCTGCTCCTAATAGATAGTCTTTTCATTGTATTTCTATTTTACAACCCTAATAAAACTCCTCATATAGATCAACATGGACGGTGGTATGTATACGTCGGATAAGAGCTGCCAATTCGGGCAATTGATTGATTGATTGTCGCCGCGGTCTCGGCCGCCCAACGATGTGTTGTCATTCTGGCTCCGACAATAGTGGGCAAATCGATCACCAGCGGATGAAATTTATCGTTTTCATGGTTCCAGGTGGTGGCAACCAGCCAATTGGGATCGGACAACCGCTTTCAACGGCGATTCATCCTCTCAGACCTAGTCAACACCGTAGTCTTGTTGTTGACACATCCTGATAGACGCTAGTGGATTTTTTCCGTAGATCAATGTTAGTGAGACTACCAGAAAACTCCATCTAACCCGCCATTCTGGGTGCAATCGACGTCTCAGACCCTCCAGATCGGGTCCATCCACTCAATTGAGTATGTAGACTCCATCTACATAGTACTTGAGCCGCCACCTACCCGTTGGCATTGGATCTCTCGTCGTCCCCCCTGCTCCTTCCACTGGCCGTTCATTCGTCGACGGCGTATTTGTTATCGTGATCTCAATGATTTTTTCTGGTGAGATTCGGCCAATGAATTCGAATTGTCGAAGTGGGGGTGAGCCAGCAGTAGTGGGGAGCGATTTGATTGATGGATGGAGGGCAATTGAGCGGTCACCGGTGGTGTGATGTGGTGTAGACGGATGAACATGGCAACAGGAAGTGAAGAGGGGAGAATATCGAGCACTATGTGGTGACTTATAGTGGATGATACTCTGGCTTGCTCCCTGCTTCCACTACCTTCCCTCACCAAAGTGACTCCTTAAAACCATCGCACCGATGCCTGAAATTTCACTCCACAAGAATCGAGGTTGACATCGACACCCAAAAATGCCCGAATTGACACATTTATAATGTCCATCTGAACAATTTACTAACACCCCATATAGAAGAAGTTGCTGCTTTAGTTATTGACAACGGTTCCGGTATGTGTAAGGCCGGTTTCGCCGGTGACGACGCCCCTCGTGCTGTCTTCCCTTCCATCGTCGGAAGACCAAGACATCAAGGTATCATGGTCGGTATGGGCCAAAAGGACTCCTACGTTGGAGATGAGGCTCAGTCCAAGAGAGGTATTCTTACCTTGAGATACCCAATCGAGCACGGTATCGTCTCTAACTGGGACGATATGGAGAAGATCTGGCATCACACTTTCTACAACGAGTTGAGAGTTGCCCCAGAAGAACACCCAGTCTTGTTGACCGAGGCCCCAATGAACCCTAAGTCTAACAGAGAGAAGATGACCCAAATCATGTTCGAAACTTTCAACGTTCCAGCTTTCTACGTTTCTATTCAAGCTGTCTTGTCCTTATACTCTTCCGGTAGAACCACCGGTATCGTTTTGGACTCTGGTGATGGTGTTACTCACGTTGTTCCAATTTACGCCGGTTTCTCCTTGCCACACGGTATCTTGAGAATCGACTTGGCTGGTAGAGACTTGACTGACTACTTAATGAAGATCCTTTCCGAGCGTGGTTACACTTTCTCCACCACCGCCGAGAGAGAAATCGTCAGAGACATCAAGGAGAAGTTGTGTTACGTTGCCTTGGACTTCGAACAAGAGATGCAAACCTCTTCCCAATCTTCTGCTATTGAGAAGTCTTACGAATTGCCAGATGGTCAAGTTATCACCATTGGTAACGAGAGATTCAGAGCTGCTGAGGCTTTGTTCCGTCCTTCTGACTTAGGTTTGGAAGCTGCTGGTATCGACCAAACCACCTTCAACTCTATCATGAAGTGTGACGTTGATGTTAGAAAGGAGTTGTACAATAACATTGTCATGTCTGGTGGTACCACCATGTTCCCAGGTATTGCTGAACGTATGCAAAAGGAGATCACTGCCTTGGCTCCATCTTCTATGAAGGTCAAGATCATCGCTCCACCAGAGAGAAAGTACTCCGTCTGGATCGGTGGTTCTATCTTGGCTTCTTTGTCTACTTTCCAACAAATGTGGATCTCAAAGCAAGAATACGACGAATCTGGACCATCCATCGTTCACCACAAGTGTTTCTAAGCTTGTGGCGTATTCTTGTTCTGTTTAACATTCTCTTACTCTATTTTCCAATGTTGAAGAACATAAATTTTTGTTAGTACTGCTTATTGTTATACTATTTTTTGTAATAAAAAACTATATTATGTTAGTTGTTCTGCTTTGCTGTTGATGTTCTCCTGTTTATATATTGTTATATATTCCAGAAAGAGTAATCTCGAATAAAATGTATCATTGGTAGAAGCAGTAGAAGTGTAGTAACTGGGTACGGGGAAACCTACAGAATAATCGATATTAACAGTAGCGTTGTATTCCTTATTTGTATAATTACATTATATAAGAATCTCTAATTGAATACTTAGGCTAACTTCAATAAGGAAGTCTTTCTGATATACCTCACGATGGAAGAATACCACTAATCACAAAGTTCCAGCTTTAGATTAAGGCTTCATTAAGCTAGGTAGCTGCCTTTTCTCGAATACTATAACAAGATTTTCATCAAGTAATACTGATATTGAATGGGAACTCCATCTAAGCCAGACGGATCCCAAGTCTCTTTTAAACTTGGATTTTGTGGCAGCAAACGTTGCTAATATAATACAATGGCACTTTAACTCTATTATCACAACCAATGGCCTAAATTCCCTCCTCTACATCTTCGGCTTCACTGCTGTTGGTCAAATTGGCCTCTGCGTTGCCTTCTCTTTCGTGCACTACGGGGACGTTGTGACGCTTTTCTTGCTTGTCCTTTAGCTGGCCCATTCCATCGTAGAAATTAGACCACAATCGTCCGACATCGTCGAATTCTTTCCCGACTTGTATGGACTCGTTGAGCGATCTGTTCAAAATGTCGAGGTTATAAACAACACTGTCCATGTTGTTGGATATCTCTTGTATGAGGAGATCTCTTTGCTTTTCAAAGTACGAATGTGAAGAAGAACTTGTACCAATAGCACCAGAGCCACCCACTGGTGGTGTCGACGAGCCTTTACCAGTCATTCTGCTACTTTCAATGGCTAATTGGCAAGAGAAGAACACTCCATTTCTCCATAGTTAAGTGATTTAGTGAATAATTTACGCGTATAGTGATTTCGTATGTGCAGGAGGTCAATTTGGTGGTACTTCTGTCTTATTAACTTGGTTGAGTGTAGTGGATTGGTTTCTGGGTAAAGGAGGGTGAAATTTGGTGTTGTTGCTGTATTATGATTATCCAGAGGGTGAAACCATGTATACAGAAATTTTGAAGCAATTGAAATTTCTGGGTATCGAATTAAGTCCGTGATATTTCTTCGTCAAAGTAAGACTTCTCTCTTCAGTCTTATGTATGAGAGTCATAATGGAAGTAGAACTATTCACCGTTTTTCACCAGAATTAACACTGAAAGAAAATCCCAATATCCACATATTATGTCCGTAAAACCTATCCATCATGCCCTCTGAGACCGCACTCGATACAAATACCACCCTTAATGCTAACTACAAATCAGCGAAATGGGTGCAAAACTCACTCATCACCAATTACGTATCAGACATCCATGCCGCATGTACAAACTTTGACATCGACACCTGCATACGAGCCAACATATATTGAAAAATCAAATATATGGTGATAAACTCTACTTCTTGTACATCTTGTAGAACACATAGAAAAGTCCCAAGACAATGGCCAAGAAGGATAAGAAGTCAAAGGATGCCAAAAAGGCCCATGCGGCCGAAAAGCAGAAAAAAGGACAGGCCAAGGCCGAAAATAAGTCCAAGAAATTGGCTAAGAAGCAAGGTGAAGAAGAAGAAGATGAAGACATCGACCAGATATTAGAACAATTTGCCAAAGAACAAGAGCTGTTCCAAGAAGTCAATGTTGAAGTGACGCACAAACCTTCCAAAAGACTAAACCCTTCTATGGTGTCTAACCCTCTTCATGGAAAGCGTGAATTTATCTTGTTTGGTGGTGAGAACACTAATGGTTCCATTTCACATTTCTACAATGACTTATATACCTATGCTATTGACAACAACACATGGAGAAAAATCTCATCCAAGAATGCACCTTTACCTCGTTCATCACATGCGATGTGTGCTCATCCGTCTGGTGTGATTTTAATGTTTGGTGGTGAGTTTTCATCGCCTAAGCAATCCACATTCTACCATTATGGTGATACTTGGATTCTCGATGCTGATACAAAGGAATGGACTAAGATTGACCAAAAGAGAGGTCCATCTGCAAGATCGGGTCATAGAATGGCTGTGTGGAAGAATTACATTATAATGCATGGTGGTTTCCGTGACTTGGGAACCATGTCTACTTATTTAAATGATGTTTGGTTATTTGATATAACCACGTACAAATGGGTGCAAGTCGAGTTTCCACCAAACCACCCGATTCCAGATGCCAGATCAGGTCATTCATTGCTTCCATGTGCTGATGGTGCTGTGGTATTTGGAGGCTATTGCAAGGTGAAAGCGAGAAAGGGTTTGCAAAAAGGTAAGGTGTTAACTGATTGTTGGATGTTGAAGATGAAGGCTGATCCAAAGGTAGTGAGGTTCGAAAGAAGAAGAAAGCAAGGTTTCAATCCTTCTCCTAGAGTTGGATGTTCATTGGTATACCATAAGAATAGAGGTATTATGTTTGGAGGTGTCTATGATTACGAAGAAAGTGAAGAGCAATTGGACTCTGAATTCTACAACAACTTATACTCATACCACACCGAAACAAACAGATGGTACAACTTATCTTTGAAGCCCCAGAGAAAAAGAAAGGAACAGGTTAAAGAGAAGTCCAGAGACGAGGATTTGGAGGATCTCTTGAATTCTATTTTGGCAAAGAACAAGTTGAATGATGACGACGAAGACGATGAAGAGTTATCTAAGATTGAAGAGTTGAAGAGAAGAGAAGAGGAAGAAGCCAAGGAAGAAGCGAACCAAATCGAGTTCCCAGTTATGACTCAATTACCTCACCCAAGATTCAACGCCACCACTTGCGTGGTTGACGATACCTTATACATATTCGGAGGAATCTTCGAGAAAGGAGAACATGAGTTCAACTTGGACTCATTGTATGCCATCGACTTAGGTAAGTTAGACGGAGTCAAGGTCATTTGGGAAAACTTGTCTGTTTTGGAGGAAGAATTGGAAGATTCCGACGAAGATGAGGATGACGAAGAAGACGAGGACGACGAGGACGATGATGAAGAAGAAACAGACTCCAAATTGGAGGCTGAAGAAGAAGCGGAAGAAGAGGAAGAGGAAGAAGAAGAGGATGAGATTCCTGATCCTAGACCTTGGTTACCACATCCTAAACCATTTGAGAATTTGCGTGCATTCTACAGTCGTACTGGTGCAAATTTCTTGGAATGGGCCATTTCCAGTCATAGAGAGGCAAGAGGTAAGTACTTGAAGAAGGCTGCTTTCGACTTGTGTGAAGATAGATTCTGGGAGAGAAGAGAACAAGTTAGTATTGCAGAGGATAACTTAGAAGAATTGGGAGGTGTTGGTGACATTATCGAGAAGGACACTACGAAGACCACCAAGAGAAGATAGATATTTAATAATAGATTAGAATTAAAACATAGAGTCCAAGAACCTAAGATAAGGACAATATATACATATCCTGAAGGAGCAGGTGTAGTATTTCTTATGTTTTTAGCGTAGCCACACTCAAAGTGTAAATGTATATTATAAAGATCTATGGTACAATAGTATTTTACTGGAAATGAAGTAACCAAGTGTACAACAAAGGCATCATGATGCCCATAATGCCTCGTATGGTAACAAATTATGCAAAGTGGATTCCGACTTGGTGGAAGGCATAAAGAAGCTTCAAGAAATCGGTCTGGTCCAACTTGGAAGATCTCTTATCAGAAAATTCAGTCTCAGTCAACACCTGTTCAATCTTAGCCTTCACAATGTCTGTCATGTCAGCCTTATCATCTACCATCATGGCATCTCCATTTGCAGATGCATTCTGAGTAGCCAAAAAGGTCTTGTAATTCTTTTCCAAGATCTCGATGACGTTATTAGATTTGAAACCAGCAGCAATGGTCTTGTTCTTTCTGACAAAGCAGATTCTTAATAAACCATCCCATTCGTGGAAATCAATGTTAGGTCTTGGGATTTTGACTTCAATTCTGACAACGGAAGATTCAACCTTTGGAGGTGGACGGAAGTTGTTCTTACCGACCTTCATGATATGTGTAACATTGGCCCACATTTGAACATTGGCCGATAATCTACAGTACAAGGAGTCTCCTGGTCTGGCCAATAATCTCAATGCAAACTCTCTTTGGAACATCAAAATCGATACTCTTGGGGGTCTTGGTTGGTTCAACAACTTGAAAACCAAAGGAGATGAGATCTGGTATGGAGTATTGGAAATGCAAACGTCGAAGTATGGCAACTCGGTCTTCATGAAGTCACCTAATAAGATCTCCAACTTCTTTTGTTGTGGAGTTCCATGGACTCTCTTGGTCAATTCAGCGGCCATTCTAGGGTCCATTTCGACGGCTACAACTTTTCTGGCTTGTTCAAGAATACGGACTGTCAAGTTACCGGTACCTGGACCGACTTCCAAGACGATATCACTAGGTTTTATGCCAGCTTTATCCACGATACCTTGGGCAACCAAAGGATTTTTCAATATATGCTGACCCAAGTCTGTGTTGAACTTGAAAACGGAGTTCAAGTGCTTTTCGGCGGCCACAGTGGCACCGGTAGGGTTTGGTGCCAAGGCGAACTTCTTGTTAGGAGCTTTAGCCATGTTTACTAAGGTTATTGTCTGCTGAAACTGTGTTAGAACAGACCATTTAATGGAATCAGATATCTCATCTCAATATAAATTTTTTTGATATCCGGGATGAGGTTTGGTGGGAGAATTTATTTCGGGTGCGAAATGCGAGGGTGCTACCGAGGGTATGGTGAAGCGTATAGACATCTATGAAAGTAGAGAGGTAATAGTGAAGTTTTCAATGTTTCGGTTAATTGTTGTTGTTTACAGAGTAGTTGGGATAATCGTGTGGTGTATGTTATTAATGTGATATATTCATTAGTTGAAAATATTCGTAGTCAGATAGTTAATTATATGCTTCAATTAGTATATCTTCTTTAATAATATGTATGGTATATACTGTATACTATGTTGTGGGTGCAAAAGTATGAAGTTATGGTGTAGATTACCTCTATGTTTAGAGGGTAGAGGGTACATGGCTGATGGTTCCAAAGATGGCCTCTAGCAGATCTAGCAACTCAAAAAGTATGTTAAATACAAATATCAAACGAATATATCAGATTCGTTGAACCCCCAGAAGCAAGATGGTTGAACCCCGGGGTCCTGTTATTAAGCCAGTTTTCCTAGACAGTTTTGGAATGAATATGTCCATGATGGCATTCATAGCACATTTGGAAGTAAATGGAGTGCCTCGAAAAATAGAATAAACCCTTCCCTGTTAACAGGTGTCTATGTAAACATGGCAAATGTTGTCAAGAATACTAACGTAATCAACAAAATCGAAGGGGCTCTGACATTACTGGAATCATTAGATTTACTCTTGTTGGCCTTTCCCCACGAATCACCAAACAGGTATAGTTGCTGATAAGTGTCAGTGGAAAATGTGCTACTATTGTAGGTGATATTATAAGAACCACAAGCAAAGAAGGTGTCATTGGAGGGGTTTGGGGCAAAGCCTAGTACATAGTTCTGCACTCCGCACTCGTACACTGGACTATTATAGTTAGAGGTTGTTGGAGCGGAAAGGTTACCCTTTCCACAGTTAAAGAACATCTCTGTGATGTTGGGAACGACATCATACTCCTGGATTCCTAACTCTGACATCTTGAAATAAGATTACTTCGAACACTCCAGATAATATCATCTTGTAAAGATATTAGTCGAACTTTATAGATGAGCTTACTGGAGCCGTTCACGAAGAAGGCCTTCAGGTAAACCCCTGTAATTTAGCCGCCAAATCAGGAGTTAGTGCTAACCGGCGTCTTGTCTAACTACTGTTCCTCATGAATTTCATGTCTGATAAGTCCATGAAATTATCCGGTCCTATCTTAATGGAGGCATGAACCACATGACAAAAAGTTCCCTCATTAGGGTTTTAGAAAGTTCGAGGCGGATGTCGGTAGGGACTATTTAACGTAGTACTGGAAGGATATACGAACAAACGATATAATATAGTTTATGGAGTAGCTCCTTTGTGGTATAGCTGTCAATTCACTAGTAAATATTAGATCTATGATTATGGGAGAATGGGAATTCTACTTGGGAATTGTAGCAAATTGGCTTGAAACCAGTTTTTGACAGGCCCAAATGAAGATTTGAATATATCGTTTTATTTAATCAATTACCCCCTCTGCGATATAAGTTCAGCATCATAGAATTAATTGATACAAGGAGGTCATTATCAACTCACAACTGATAGGATCCAGGGCGACTTCTCTACGACCTTTCATTACTAAGGAGTACTCTCTTTCCAGCCTATCACCGTATTCAAAGGATTATTGTTCTGCTCCTAAAGCTCTTTTAAGCCATGTGTACTAAATTTAAAAAAGAGCTATAAAAAGAAGAGCCTTCCAGGGTAATATAGTTAATTTTCAGCCATTGATCCAAACGAATCAATTGTCTCTATCACATACAAAGCCACTAAGAAGAATTACGCTACCTATCAAGCAACGCAAAATATTTTGTACTTTTGCTAACAAAATATGTCAAGTAGCACAGCTTCTATTGCACATTAGATGTATTAAGGTATTTCATAACGTAGTTCTATTCTAGCCTGTAATTATACAATTGACCTTATAATGGCTCTACAAGGGTTATCAGGCATTTTGTTGTCGTTGAACTCTTCTCATTATGTTAACTGGGTTTGGGCTCCTACGTACACAGTTTCCAATGCAAACTAAAGAGAACTTCTAAAACTACGGTTTTGATAAGCGGAATAATATTATATTATAACTTCAGAATATGCAGAGTCCAATATCCTATACGATTCTTCTCCTATACTCGTGTAACTTCTCTCCTTATAGCGGGTCAGTTCTCCCTTTAAGGGACGAATTGTTATCAGCAAATTCTACGTGCAAGATATCCCTTGAATTTTATAATTTCAGATAAGAGCTGTTACCCACAGTTCCACAGTACTCCCAAACTTGAAGAAACCGTTCCCTAGCTAAAGTTATACGGTGGCCCCGTACATAGTATCCTTCTCCGCTATAACTAGTTAGTGGAGAGGATAATCATATGCTCTGTTTACTATCTCTGACTATAATTTCTATTTTCCATTACAACTGGTTTAGATTTACCAAGGAGTCTCCCCAAACTGAGAAAACAGTTTAAATATTCTATACTGGGTATATTAGAGAGTCTGCATTTTGAAACATTACACATACATTATGATATAACACTAGAAAATCATATATTCATATTACCCCCATACATACCTTTTCCATTAACGAATACCTCGGAATACAATAACCGTTACCGCACATAGCCACAGCTACGCCAACAGATTAGAAGTCAAAATCAAAAGTCAATCCAACAGGAACCACAAATATTAACGATAAAACCCTACAACTATATACTCCTAGACGAGGTTAGTAGGCATATTACTCCGGTTCTTAATCTTGTGCCACGCATCATACTGCGGCTAAAAAAACATCATAAATTTGAGCGGAAATGTCCTTAAAGCTCGCAACTAATGTTCTCCGGATGTGCTTCTATTTGAAGAAGATCTCTCTACAATTTAAAGTTATAAAAGTCGAACAGTACATACATGCTGAAGAGGTAATTACCTTTCTGGGTTAGTGTTTTCGAACGTCCAGGGGGGGATCTTATCTTTTTATACTTTTCTCACCTGGTTGGAACTGCGTACATATGATCGGAGTTAGGTGCCGCCCTACCCGTAGCTGAGATTCGTTGTTATGACTAAATTACTAGTGTGTCAGTAACTGTGTGGCGATTTCAATGAGTGTTCACAGGCATTGAGATCGAGTCTCGCTCGTCTTTGTTTTCAATTTTTGGACTATCTTAAACTTTTCAAGTCTATGAGTTTGTTTAACTCCCGGATTACCCCAGTCTCTCAGAATTTCTCCTTTTCTTCACGGTAACGGCCTTAGACCCATATCCTAGACTCAGACTCAATTCCATGGCCCCATACTTTTTGCCGATTTGCTTTGGCGATTTCCTTGCTTATCTAGAAATAATCCTGAAAGCATTCTTATCACATTTACAATTAAACCGTACAATTAAACCGTCCTCTGAATACATTGCTATACTCGTATTGGTACTGATTGTATGATTCTCTGGCTATATTACACGTGACTGAATCGTCCCTGATCCAATCCTGCAGACATAACAACGCCATGTCTAATGTTTACAAGACGACTGCTGCCAAAAATTCATAAGTGATACATATCATTAGAGGTTTGTAGTTGTAGGTGTAAGATAGACCGTCGCGTTAAGATAGATCTTGTCAAGGGTGTACTTCAAAAGACTCGTATTGTTCATTCGTGTCAGTCTCCAATTTGAGCCACGGAATCACGCTCGTTATTACCGCCTGCTACTAGTAGTACTAGCATTGTTATCAGTCGTCTTTGTGCTATACTATACAAACCACCGTCGCTAGTCCAGTATACGCCTCCGCTAATGTCAGTGGGATCAGAAAGAAACCGAATATGACCACCGATCTGAATGGCCGCATAAGAAATGGAAACTTCACGTCCGTGTCCCAGCAGTCATACAGCACCTTGCATCCTAACTTGAAACCGTTAGAAAACGAACTCAAACTCTCTGACATCCTCAATTCGGCACCAAGATTCTCTGCCTTCGATGAGTTAATTAGCATACCCTCTATAGGGTCAACAGCAGCCAAAATCCTGCAACACGATTTGTTCAAAATCCATAAGATCATAGAAGATATCCATGTCTACCTTAGTGAACTACTATCGCTATTTTCCAGCTTACTGCGATCAGATCTCTCGCTAGATAGCGACTTAAACTGGTACTATGAAGGTAAAGATAGCGTAGCAGAGTTGACTAGAAATATGGAAAGCATCGATGCAATAATTTCACAATTGCTCGTAATAATAGAAGCAGATGTCCAAGCATCTATATCAGCATCGTTGCTTTCCAAGTTTGAAGAATCGAGTGACTTACTCTTAGATGTCAAGAAGCATATCATCATCTACAAGAAGAATATGGATATCTCAATAAATTACAAAGAAATTAAGGATAGTATAATACGCTGTTTGTCTCAGGAAATAGAAGAGTGTATCAAAGTGTTTTTAAGACTTCAGCAAATGAAGCTTTCTAGTCCAAAGAGAGAGTTACCTAAGTTCGATTTAGAGAAAATCACAGCGAAAATGAAAATTAATGATCTTTCTACTTCAACCAATTTATCTATGCGATCTATGAGGTTACCCACTACTAATGAATTTGATGATGCTCTCTACAATGAGTATTTGGAATTAGAATCAAGGATACGACCGTTAGAAGTGTCATTAGATATATTACCAATGAAGATCGAAGAATTTGATCACTCGTGCGCTGGTGTACTCTTTCCGGGAGCAAGAAGAGAGATAGGAACAGACTATAAGAAATTATTGAACCAATGGAATTACCTCCAGAAAGAATTGAGGCAACTAAAGAAAGAAAGTTTGGACAGTAAATGGTTAGAAATTTTTAGGTACTTGGTAGAAGAGATCACAAAAAAGTGCAATGCAATTATTGAAGAATTAAGGAGCGACTTAAATGACAACAGCAGAGTCACTGATGAGGTCGGTGCTACCTACAAGTTGTGCTCGAACTGTATCACGTTAATTCATAAGGCTTTTCAAGAAGGGATCATATATGATTCGACTTTAGTCGCTTTATTCAATGATAGCCTACTATCCAAGTGGGAGACGGTAAACAATATGCTTAGAAATCCCGGATATTCTACTTCTCATTCAAAGGGCTCTCCAATGAAGTCCAGTCCATATTCGACAACTCGAAAGCTGTTTGATGAAAATGGATTAAAAATATTTCACACGGCACACAGAACAGATAGCCCGAGTTCCAGTAATGATAAAGCGATGAATAATGGTTATGGAATAGATTTAGGAGTTGACGTAGAGTCATCATCAGTTCCTTTCAGCATTCGCAAGGAAGATAAAATACGTGATATCTTCGGCACTTCTAATCGCCCAAAATTGCTGACGAAGAATCTCAAGTTTGCTTCGTTCAAGATAATTGGCACCGAATCGAAAACAGAAGCAGAACTAGAGCCATTTCCATTGACTGCCACCCCTGTAACGCCTAGCAAATCGACAGCGTCGATAACACAACAGTCCTCTGTAAATGACGATTTTGAAGACATTAGAACTTCAATGGAAGCTCTCCGCGTTGATGAGGCAGCAGTGCGGAAAGAGATGAAAAATGTTGGAATGTACTTCGAAGCGATTCTCAGTGAGAAGCATAGGTTTCCCTCTAAGATTCCTCTTCAAGTTCCGAACTTTCATGAATTGAGCATACCGGTTGTCAAGAAGAAGTACACAGAACATGACATACCCACTCGTATTCCTGGTATTTGTCCAAGTCATCCTATATTTCACTCTCCAGTTCATAAGAGAACACCAAGGAGAACGACTCCAGCAAAACGACATAGGAATGTGTCCTTTACCGGATTGGGATCGCCTATTAGGACTGTTCCTTATGCGGATGGGGACGACATCGGACTTTCACTGAATAGGCTATCGAAGATTTCTACGAATAGTAGCCGCTCACGAAATTCGTCGATAGGATCTATCGGTAATAGTCGACCTACATCTCTACTTACAGAATTACGGGTACCAAACCTTTCATACACTAGTCCCGCTTCCATTAACAGCACGTCACCGGAGAGGCCATCGTCTTCTTTGGGATCAAGGTTTGACGAAGCCCATTTGTTGCAAGTAGCTAAAGAAATCAAGCCCAATTGGAATGAAAAGCGGAAATTGGGATTTGAATGAGCTGCCTCTAGGGTATACATAGTGGTTCAAACGTAAGTACTTATGCAAACGAAGAAATGAAACGTAATGTCATTAATATTAGTCGGCAATGGCCGAGTAGCATCTATTTACAGTATGTACATAATCCTGGTAATCTGTGCCAGGAAGTATAATAATATAATAATTGTTAATGTGATAGGAGACCACAACTTATGCGGTCAACTTTATTTCTTAGTTTCGGTACTCTTCCCACTTGGGTCTTCCATTGTCTTACTGGTGAATCCTTGTAAGAAGAAGTCCCTTCCAAAGATCTTATAGGTCCAACTATCTCTCTCCACCTTCCACTTCTCTGCCTCATCATACTTTCTCACCTCGTTACCTTCTAGCACCTCACCCTGACGAACCTTTTTAGTCGATTTACCTTCTAATCTACGGTACATTTCCAAGGATGGAATTGCAATAAGTGGTATTGATACCAACACCATCCAGATACCATAGTATCTTGTTTTCACGGCTTTGGGAGCTTTTTTCCAATTAGCCTTCCCTGTTTCCACTAGCTCTTGTATGAATTCCGAGTCTTTTGGTTTTGGCTTTGGTTTCTGGGAATTTGCAGATGTCGTTATTGGATTGACTTTCTTTCCTTCTCTGTGGAATGACGAGTTTTCGAATTTGGACATGCTTGCTATAAGGTGAATGAACTTTTATTTTATGGAATGGTTAGACTAATCGATTGTTAAATATATTATGCAAATTTCAGGAGTAGTGCCAGTTATGATTTGACAAGTAGCTGGTATTATTGTGATGCGTAGTAAGTGTTCCCTCGTAAGAGTATAAAGACAGAATCTTCAAATTAAATGGTTAGTATAGAAAGAACCAAACTTTTCAATAAAGCACTCGTTAAATCAATCGGTGTTTCTATAAAGTTCTCGCTAAAAATCCATTGAAGTCTCCCTACGAAAAAAGATTGAGTCGTGCTTTTCTCACGGTAGCATTTCACACCACTCGCCTTTTGTTCAGCCCTATTTCACAGCCATTGCACTCACTATAAGAGTAGATATACATAACTATATCCACCTCAGAGTAACATAAACAGCATCAAACTTGTAGACATTCACTAGAATACCTATTTTCAGCTAGTATACCAGCCTTTTACATATTTTCAATCTTTCAGCTTTTCCTTCTCTTCATTCTCCTCCCTTATTCTTCACCTCATTCGTCCCCAACACAAAACACACAACTTTCCAAAGCTCTCACTAAATCTCACCATCTCTCCCCCATTTCTCACTAGTACCTCGCTAAAGTCAGCACCCACGCTGATGCTCGCTCGTTCTAATTATAGGCACACTGAAAAATCATTAATGCCCGATCTGGCGTTTTGTTGACATTAATGAATTGATGATTTACTTCTTCTTCTTCTTCTTCTTCTTTGTATACTTACGTTAAGACCCATTGTCAAAATCAAATAGCTACAATGTCGACACAATCACAAGAGTCTACTGCTCCAGTAGAAACTTCGTTGAACAAGTACCTTTCAGCTCACCCTAAGCCTGCTAACCTTAAATTCGCTTATGGTACTGCTGGATTCCGTATGAAGGCTACAAACCTTGACTACGTTAACTTCACGGTGGGTATCTTGGCGGCCATGAGATCGAAATTCCTCGGATCAAAGACTATTGGTGTCATGGTCACCGCTTCGCATAACCCGCCAGAAGATAACGGTGTCAAGGTTGTAGATCCATTGGGTTCAATGCTTGAATCCACATGGGAAGCATACGCGACCACTTTGGCTAACTCGAGCCATGAAGAATTGGCTTCCAACATCACTAAGCTCGCAGAAGAACTCGGTATTGACTTCAACACTCCAGCAAATGTTATAATCGCTCGTGACTCAAGAGAGTCCAGTCCTGCCTTGTCTGATGCCACTATTGATGGTTTCAAATCGATTCCAAATACTAAATTTCATGACTATGGTCTCTTTACTACTCCACAATTGCACTATTTGACTAGAACTTTGAACGACCCAGCATATGGAGAGCCATCAGAGAAGGGCTACTATGCCAAGATGGCTGCTGCTTTCAAGAGTATTTACAGGTTATCTGGCAAAAACCAAAAGATTGACATCACTATTGATGCCGCCAATGGTGTAGGTGCTCCAAAAGCTGAAGACTTGTTCAAAGAGTATTTATCTGATGAAATTTCTTATACATTGGTCAACGGTGACTACAAAACCCCCAACTTATTGAACTTCGACTGTGGTGCTGACTACGTGAAAACCAACCAGAGACTCCCTAAGAATGTTGATACCCCAGTTGCCAATAAATTATATGCTTCATTTGATGGTGATGCAGACAGATTGATTGCCTACTACCAAGAGCCGGAGAAAAAGGAATTCAGGTTATTAGACGGAGACAAAATGTCCACCTTAATTGCATTGTTCTTCCAGCAATTGTTCCAACATATCGATGAAAAGAAGTTAAGCCTTAACGTAGGTGTTGTGCAAACAGCTTACGCCAACGGGGCCTCGACCAAGTACGTGGAAGATGTGTTAAAGCTTCCCGTTCGTTGTACCCCTACAGGTGTCAAGCATTTGCATCATGAGGCCGAAAAGTTTGACGTTGGTGTTTACTTTGAAGCCAATGGCCATGGTACTGTTATCTTCTCGCCAAAGGCTGAGACTAAGATTTTCCAGTATTCACTTGAAGGTTCCAGCAACAAAGAAGCTGAAGCAGTCAAGATACTCCAAGAATTTACAAAATTGATTAACCAGACGGTCGGTGATGCCATCTCAGACTTATTGGCTATTTTGATCATAGTTCATTACTTGGACTTGACTCCAGAGGATTGGAATAAATCATACAATGACTTGCCAAACAAATTGACGAAGGTTATAGTTCCTGACAGAACTATTTTCAAAACCACCAATGCTGAAAGAACATTGGTCGAACCAGCTGGATTGCAAGCTAAAATAGATGCTCTTCTCAAGAAATATCCAAGGGGAAGATCATTTGTAAGAGCGTCTGGTACAGAAGATGCTGTCAGAGTGTATGCTGAGGCAGAATCAAAGAAAGATACTGAAGAGTTATCTTCCTTGGTGGGAGAATTAGTCAAGTAAATAATATAAAAATGGATACAATAAGTTATTAACCGAGAAATATACTTTATTAATAAAATGCTAATAATGCTAATTGTCTTATTTACAAAATGCTGTAACATTGCTTTCAGATATCATGACATGAAATATTATACGGATTTGTATGTTGAACCGGTCCTATTCTCTGAAAAGCTTCCCAGTAAAAGTCTCGAAGAATCAATAAATAATGAATGGACTATTATTATTTCATGATTCATTCCCCTCTGTAATGCACTTTTTTGAATTCTCCTGGTGTGGTCAAGTTTTTACCCAACGACCAAACACCTTTTCGTAACCTTTTTGCTTTGGCCTCCAATTTTCTGTACCATGCTTCGTTGTCACCGAATTCTGCTCCCACTTTGCCTTCGTATACTATTCCGAGGCCCTCGCGAATCATCTCGGCGCTGACGTCTTTCTTGCCTGTCCATTTCCATACCTGAGCTCGAGCCACAACTCTCTTGTATTGATCTATGGAAAATGGTGTGACTGTGACGTATCTTCCTCCAACGTAAGCTTTCAACCAGTCAAGGGCTTCTTCGGAAAATGGCTGAGCTGGTTTTCCCCAATGTGAGCGTTCTGGAGCGTCTACTCCACAGAGACGGATCATTAGTGTTTCGTCCTTCAATGCTGTTCGACCCGTTGGGATCTTTCGTAACCAACCCCATCCCATGAGCAGTCCACCAGGCGTATGGAAAAAACGGAAGTTGTCTCCGTCTCCGACTCGTGTCACGTACCCGTAGAGTTTCTGCCTGCCATCCAAGATCCGTGGTGTTATGTCCAAGTACGTTTTTATCCTGACTATGTATCTTCTATAGAACTTGTACGACAAGAAGAGAGACGTGGTGATCCCTGCAGAGAGGAGAAGCACCTTTGGATGCAAAATCGTCACCTCGGGCCCATTTCCTGGGGGAATAGGTGCCATAATAACTACAAGGCAAATTTTCTATTTACGGCCTAGCTAATGCTACAATTGTCTCTAACAGTCACAATACCGATAAGAACAACCTTATTCATTGACATATTATTCACGTCACAATCTGAATTTTGGGGTAAACAAAACATCCATGGTTTCTGCAGGAATGGAACTAGCGATAAGGTTGCAGCAATTTTCATAAGACAATAGTGGAGGACGAGGAGAAGAGTGGAGAGAATGAGAATTTGTGAATTCGAGGTGGGAGGAAGGGTGTAGAATTGGAGGATTTGCAGAAGTTCGTAGTTGGTGTTCTTTTGGAAAGAAATTTCGAAAAAGAAAAGTCTCGACAAATCGTCCGAGTGGTGGGTTTGTAGCTGGTCGTATTGCCGCAAATCGTCGTCTCTATCTGTATCTCATTGCCGTGGAAAAGTCCTCCAAGGAGCCGGTGGAAATTCGTGTTCTGAACCCTTGGTGAAACGTTAATTTATTTCCACGAAAAACGTCGAGATAGAACTTTCTATACTACTTCTTCAACAGTTGTTACTTCTTTCGATATGATGAAGCATTTGGCCGTGTTACTCCTCTTGGGCCTCGCGCTGGCAGAGCCAAAGCAGGACCTGGGAGAAGCATATCAAGTTCCAAGCATTAAAGAAGTGAACGACATATCCGAATGGAGGCCTATTAACAAGACGATTGTTGATGGCTACGAGATTTTGGCCCAGCTCTATGACTCCCAAAACTCATCACTTGCAATCAACATCGACCCCGCAAGCGGATATGTTCTTGTGAAGCATGCAGTGATTGAGGAAGCCTTTTCGGAGCCAGCTGTGGAGGAGCCCATTATTGAAGTTCCTGTCATCGAGGAGCCAGAGATCAAGGAAGCAGTGGTTGAGGGGCCAGAAGCTCAAGAGCCAGAAGTTCAAGAGCCAGTAGTTGAGGAACCAGAAGTTGAAGTGCCAGAAGTTGACGTACCAGTAGTTGAAGAGCCAGACATTCAAGAGACAGAAGTTGACGTACCAGTAGTTGAAGTGCCAGAGGTTCAAGAGCCAGAAGTGCAAGAGCCAGAAGTTCAAGAGTCAGTGGTTAAGGAGCCAGAAGTTGAGGAGCCAGAAGTTGAGGAGCCAGTAGTTGAAGTGCCAGAAGTTGAAGTGCCAGAAGTTCAAGAGCCAGAAGTGCAAGAGCCAGAAGTTCAAGAGCCGGAAGTTGAACTACCAGTAACCGAGGATCCAGTAACTGATGAATCTGTAGAAGACATCACTATTGAAGACGACGTCACTGAGAAGGATTCGGAAGCCCCAAATACTAAATTGCGTTTGAAACATAGAGTTCGCCAATACTTGGCCGGTTTAGCTCTGACTACTTTAGCAAAGCGCTACAAGACATGTGGTGAATTGGAATCCGAGAAAGATGGATTCCATTACAGAGCTACAGCTTGTACTAGTAAGAAGTTCTGCATTAGCAAAGTGAACAAGCTTACTCTACAAAATGCATTACTGAAGGCAATTGCTGATTCCAGCAAGTCATCTAGAGGAAGTGTTGTCGTAAGTTACAGTAAATCGTGGCACTCATGTGTGGAATACTACAATGAGAGCCTGTCTGAGAAGTCTTTCGAGGGATGTCCAGCAAACTGGTGTGGAAAGGACGCTTAAATTATTTATCCATTATGTTCAAATAGTGAGCTTTTCTAACGAAAAGTATAGTCAATAGACAAGTAATACAAAATTTATTTATTGGTACTACAATGACTTCTGTTATAGCATTTACGGGGTAACACGGATAACCTTAGCATATCAACTATGGTTATGAACTCTACATTTTTTTCCGAATTTACTGATTTTACGATGAAATACCTCTAGGGAAATGTTCAATCCCTGATAAATGCTCCAATCCTCTAATTCCTCGGGATAACAATTGGAAGTACTCGAGATACATATTAGCTATCATTTCACCCCAGCGTTCACCCCCCACCTCATTCTCATTTTCAATACTATTATATAGAGTTCGTTTTTCAGTTTTACAAGATTTTTGAGAGATGAGTTCCACATTTCCGGCAAATCAAATATCGTTGCTTATGGTGGACCAATTGTACCAATACGACAGTTGGCCTTCTAGTCTATCTGAACAATGGCATCGACCATCATCAAACGTACCCCTCGATCCCTGTGAAATTTACGGCCTGCAATCACCTAGCAATAAAATGCAGGTCGACTGTAAAGGGTGCAAAATGCAAGCGTCGTCTTAGTTGCCAATTCCATTTCTGTAACTGATGGAGTAAACGTTCTTTGAAGATAGTATAGTTGTTAGATAGTGACGTCAGTAGAATGTTTGTGAGAGGATGAATTGGTGGGTGAAATTATGTGAAATCCGTTTGTATAAATGAAATGCTATATTAAAATAATGTTTTAATTAATCAATTGATTGTTTTTGACTCGAAAATTAGAAAGAATTAGTATTAATGGCAGTTTTTAGAAAGACGACGGAAGTTTTGACTAATATGGGTTATTCTGTCTATCCCCATTTTTTCTCACGATTTATAAGATACCAATCAACAGATTACTATGGAGCTGGTTCAGAGTTGCTCCTAATTGTTACTATTAATTCTCATTTCCTATTCGCGCCTTCTATTAAGCTCCCTTTCAGGCTCCTTCGTTCTCTCGAGTCTCGAGTTCTTTCATAAAGTCAATAGTACCTAGCGAACTTCTTCGCCTACGATTCGGGGCTCTTTGTGTCATACAACTGACTACTGCTCTCGGTCATTCTACGAATCCTCTCATCTTTCGTCCTTCCTTCAGTGCTACGCTTACATTACATGGTTACAGAATTGTGCAGTCCTGTGGATTGTGCATAGTGTTGCAAAATGTTGCATAAGCAAGCGAGGTTAATAGAAGTCTATGGTTGGAGAAATAATGTCAGTAAAAATATGTTCAGCAACTACCTCGCCTTCATTGTAAATAGTGGTGTTTAGTGATATTTTCATTGGTATGGAATGCGTTCACTTTCGAGCTGGTCCTATAAATAGTTGCATCAGACACAGAATCTACATGTATTCGCTTTCCCCAAAATCCGATTATCACCTATTCTACAAGTTGCCGTGTCTGAATACCTTTATATCCAGGGTTAATCTTCATTCCGACTACAATTTTATTACACTATATTTACGTTAGGTAGTCTAAAAAGGATCTTTTTGTGGTTTCAATTCACTATTTGCTAGCAAAAACAATTAAAGCTAAAAATCTAATGTTGTAGACCATAGAATGGCCTATATATGAAAATGCAGGGGAGTTTAGAACAAGATTGCCGTTAGAAGAGCAATGAAGATAGAGATAGATGATACTCTTTTACTGGAGCCTGCGCCATACAAAGTCTGGTATTGTTCATCCAGTAACGCTGGACCTGCTGGTGACGCAGCTAAAGAACCATCTGAGAATTGGTCCTCAGATTGTATATCTATACGTTCATTATCGTGCTCACCAACATATCCGTCAGCATGTCCATCAGCATGTCCGTCAGTATGTCCGTCAGTATGTCCGTCAGTATGTCCGTCAGTACGTCCATCGCCATATGCTGGTCCTTCTGAGATATCGAGATTTTCTTCTCTTTCGGGCTCCTCCAATAGTTCATCGGTCACATATGGGTCTTCGATTTCACTATGAACAGTTGCACTTTGTTCTCTGCTGATAAGTTTACTCGTCAATGTGGTAGGGATTGCAGATTTGCCAGTGTATGATACTGCTGTTACGTATTGCTCGCCGTCACTATCATGAATAGTCTTTGTTTTCAATTCAATTGGTTTATCACTAGTTTCTGAGCTGCCCTGTGCTTGGCTGTCTGTGGCAATTTCCTTTTGAGTAGGTGTATCCTTATTGTCCGCCGGCACTTTCTCAACACCTTCTTCCACTATTGTTTCTTCTGCTTCAATAAGGTAGGTAGAACTGACTACGTCACCGGGGTGGATTGTTTTGCTTTCTATTTCGGTGGAGGCATCATCGGTCTTGATTGATGTGTCCTCTGTTGCAATTTGGAAATCTGAAGAAATAGCTTCATCGTTGTCGATCACTGTCAGTGTTTCCGGGTCTGGGGAAATTTCTTCAAAAGTGTATGTAGGAACGTCAGTCTCGACGTCTGTATGGTGGGTATTTACTACCGTGCTCGTTTCATTGGCCTCAGTCACTGCTGGGAGTTGTAATTCTGTTGATGTACCGTGGGGTTCGGTTTCTGAAACTTCAGCCTCCACTGCTGGTGCATCAGTATTCTCGGTGACTGCTGAATCCCCCAATTGGGTAGTTTCAACACCGGTGGTCTCATCGTCCGAACTTTCAGTCTTCTCTGTCACCGCTGAGCTTTCCAATTGTGTAGATTCAACATTAGTTGAACTTGGAGAAGCTGATTCCTTTTCGGAACCTTGCGTGCTCTCTGTCAATGCTGTTTCCAATTGTGTAGATTGATCATCGGTTGGATTTGATGCGGCTGATTCCATTTCCAAATCTTGGGTGCTCTCTGTCACAGTTGTTTCTAATTGTGTAGATTCAACATTAGTGGTTGTATTTGTTGAAAATGATCCCATTTCCGAAACTTGAGTACTCTCTGACACTGTTGTTTCCAATTGTGTAGATTGATCATCGGTAGGACTTGGTAAAGCTGATTCCATGTCCGATTGGTGGATACTCTCTGTTACTGCTGAGCTCTCAATATGTGTAGATGAAACAACACTTGTCGAATCTTCAGTCCCGGCTGTTTCATGATCGCTTTGAACTGGTGAAGTCAACGTACCTTCGAATTCTGAATCCTGGTCGCTCTCGATCGAGCTTTCCAATTGTGTAGATTCAACAAGGGTTGCACTTGTTGAAGCTGATTCCATTTCCGAATCTTGAGTACTCTCTGTCAATGCTGTTTCCAATTGTGTAGATTGATCGTCAGTTGGACTTGGTAAAGCCGATTCCATGTCCGACTGTTGGATGCTCTCTGTTACTGCTGAGCTTTCGATCTGTGTAGATGAAACAACATTTGTCGAATCTGTCTCGGCTGTTTGATGATCGCTCTGAACTGGTATAGTTAACGTACCTTCGAATTCTTCATCGGTTTCTATTTCCACCGGTTCATCAATGTCTTCTTCAGTCTCGGATCCTTCTGATATTTCACTATTAGGATCTAATGTAGAAGATACAATAGACGTTGACATGGAATTGTTATGATATCCGTTCCAGTCAGAGGAGCTTAATACAGGTGGCAAGACAGTTGAATCGTCAACAGTATCAGAACCGACCGTTACAGTGTAGGTAGTACCGAAGTCCTGGTCCCAACTGGAAGTTGTCGTCGTCTGAGCATCGGTTGGAACAATAACAACAACAGTGTCAGTTCCACCTTGCCAAGTTGAGGTAATAGTTGCCTCAGCATTGCTTGGAACAATAACAACAACCGTATCTGTACCTCCATGAGTATGATATGTAAGTGTACTTGTTGTGGTGAAGTTACCAGACCAAGTTGAAGTAGTAGTCGTCTGGGCATTTGTTGGTATATTAATAACCACCGTGTCAGTACCACCTTGAGTGTCGGTCATAGTGTAGGTAGTTGCAAATTCTTCATCCCAAGTAGAGGTTGTAGTAGTTTGAGCATTTGTTGGAACGTTAATAATCATAGTGTCAGTTCCACCTTGGGTGTCGGTCATAGTGTAAGTAGTTGCAAAGTCCTCATCCCAAGTTGATGTAATAGTTGTCTCTGAATTACGAGGAACAATAACAACAACTGTATCAGTATCGCCTTGTGGGGCAGTAATTGTGCTTGTGCCAGTGAATGATTCAGACCAGGTAGACGTAGTGGTAGTTTGACTATTTGATGGAACATTAATAATGATAGTATTTGTTCCACCTTCTGTTGCCGTTGCCGTTAGTGTGCTAGTTACAGAGCTTGCCCAAGTCGAGGTAACTGTTGTTGTTGGGTTAGGAGGAATTGGAGTTGGAAGCACAATTATTTCACTAGCAGTTTCTCCTGGTATAGCGGTAACAGTTGAGGTACTGATGACGGAATCGGTCCCAGTAGTGGTGCTAGTAACAGTTGGAATAGGCACGGTCACTATGATTGTCTTGGTGTTTCCATCCTCACTGGTAAAGGGTAAAGTCGTGATTCTGGTGGTCGATTCTGTCCATGTTGTGGTAATGACATTCACAACCAAGCCTGCATTACTATTATCAAGATCCCATTCAACAGCGGATAAACTAAAATCTTGTGCTTCATCACCTACACACGTAAATGTATTTGTGTAGTCTATCTTGAGGTTCCTTCCTGGTGTTTCAGTGACAAATGCATCTAAGAATGGCCTGTAGCCAGCAGGAATATCTTTGTAAGTATATTCGAGTTTCGTGGGGGAGAAATTCTTCCTGTCGAAATCTACATTACTTGCTAGAGATACAGGGAAGTACCAGGCATTTAAGTTGTCAGTAAAACCGCCTGCCTGCATCATGACAGCAAAGTCCAATTCGAATGCCCCGGTACGATCTTTAATCGTTATAGCTAAAGTACCAGAGGTATACCCTGTTTTACATTCTCCTGCCAAAACATATTGCTGCATTTTCCCTAGTGAGGGAATTGCTCGACCGGAGACCACAATCTCGTCAGCTCGGTTTTCAGGGAAAGGGGGTCCACCAGGAAACGTGGCAGTCGTTGTTAGTTGATTTGGACCGTCATTGAATGTTATTGTGTTTTCACCATTCACGAAGCAACTCGCATATTGAAGGTCGACGCCTGAGGAACTTCCTCCAGCACCGAATATTATTGGAAACATCACATTACCACTTGCTAAGGTCGAGTCAGAAACACCATCAGCAATAGTACATTGTAGTTGAGAGAATGGAACAATGGTCACACCAGAACTGAACGTGCAAGAAGCATATATGTTATTATTAACTGCAAGGTCGATGGTATTATCATTTGTATTAAATTCAAACACGCAAGGCATATTCAAAGTGAAAGTGTCTCCAGCATTTACTTTGGAGCCATCAATCTCCCAATTTACAGTTGCCTGCCAACTTGGAGTAAAAGGGAATGCATTATCTCCTGTAGTATGAACAAGAGAGTCAAATTCTGTAAAAATACCTGTGACTTCCCTTGATACGGCCATCGAGGCCATAGATAGTATAGCAAGGTTTTGGAGAAGCATATTGTGAAAGGTATTGTAGTTGAGGATAACAAAGTATTCATTGAGAAAATGTAGCTTTCGTAGGTATTATGTACCCCAAACTTGATCAGGAATCGATGACTGACAAAAGAGTATGCTTGAAATTCTTTCAGTCACTAGTCAATACACCCTTGACTAGTAATTACAACACAACATAATTTTACTAGACATTTGACTACTGACGTCAGTGATTCTGTCAACGCATGTTGACTCGTTCTATTATGCAGAAAATGACGTGGTTCCTAATAATGAGGATATAACCTTAGTGAAAGACACCAGATGGCCTATCAATGAAGGCAGCATAATTGCCGATCTTCTCCAAGACTATTTGATGTCCATAGTCATTGAGGGAATTCGAATGAGGCCAGCAGAGGTTGTATTTTGCAACACATTATTCTGCTGCGAAAGAAGCCTCAACAGCGCCTCACAACATGCCCATTTCCTGCCTTTTTCCTCTTGCTGAGCCATCGAAGAAAATCCGGAGGTGACTTTCTTCTTGTGTAGTTTCTCTTCTTACTGCGGTTGTATAAGCAGCGATGAACCTGAGACAAAGTATTGCCGATATTATTATGCATAGAATCTTTTTTCGCCCGCGGTGCATGCAGCCAAGCACAGTATTTTTTAGTATATATGCTTATAGTGACAGCGATCAGATGATCCTAGAACCATATAAAAGGAATTAATATGTACACTTTTCCGGTCTGAGACAAGTGGAAGACATGACTGAAGGTGGGTTCTACGATCGACACATCAACAACCGTTTGCAATACGATGGAACCCAGGACCCTGGTGTTCGAGCCCCTGCACTCTGTTGGTATATGCCGGAGAATCTTGTTTAGAACAGCCAATAGTACGAAAACGTGTGATTGCCATCTCGTACTGACTGATATACAGTTTCCAGCACATTGTGTAGTACATAGAAGACCCGTACCCCAGCACATTGTGTATTGTGTAATACTTGCATTCTAACTTTGTGTAGAGAATATTAGATGTCGCCTCTCTCAAGGAAATAGCTTCACTTTATAAAGATTGAGACCCATATCAACCAAGATGACCATTGAAAAATCGATTCGCTAACGGGCAGTTCGTTGAATTAGATTCTGCTTTGATAGATTTGAGCTAAGGCAAGTATAGTTGATCTCCTTGTATATGTAAAACCCGGTAATAGAACATGATGTCACGGAGTCGCTCAGGTTTTCGTAGAAGATCCGTACCGCAGTAAAATACAAAAATCGGATGGTTCAGTTCACCGGATCAGTTCATTGTAGTGTTGCACAAATTGGATGGTGCAAGTGATACTGTACCAGAGCAAAATCTATACCGCAAATCAATACCTCTACAATAGCTAAACACTGTATTATATAATACGAGAATTACTGAGAGGCAATTTATTTGAGAAAAGAGCTCGCTCGCTACATTAATGTGAATAATACTGTACAGTACAGTACATTAGTATACATCTCCATATCCGTCTATACAACTAAATATGCTAACTATACCTCCACATTCAATCTCTTGCCTTCTCCTGTCTGTTAAGTTGTCCTCGTCCTCCTCCTCGTCGTCGTCGTCGTCGTCACTATACCTCCACATTCAATCTCTTGCCTTCTCCTGTCTGTTAAGTTGTCCCCATCCCGACCTCCTCCTCCCTACTATGGTCTCTACTTACTCTCTTACACACACTCTCTCACACTCACTCGCTCTCTCTCTCACTCACTCACACAACCCTCACACAACCCACTCACTATCCTCTCCCCTACACAGGACTCACTTACTCACACCCAAACGTTCGCTTTAGCTCCATTGTTAAGCGTGCGTCGCTCTCTTTAGTAGTAGTATTCTTAACCTTAGTGATGGTTAATGGTTATTTGATACTTCATTGCTTTGCACCATCCCAAAAGAAAACTACTCTAGACTCCGCCAGAAGTTCCATATTACACATCTAGCATTGCCCACCTCGTTCAAACGGAGAAAGTCCCCGTTTTACCATCAATTCCTAATCGTCTAGTCCAGTCTACACCACTAAGAATCCCCCTACTGATGTCTCTTGCAGACGGCGAGTACGAGATCGACCTTTCGGCGCTTCTAGATATCCCACCCATATCCGGGTCCAATGAAGACGAGAATATCGCAGTACGATACGGGTTCATCCCCGACTCTATGGACCAGTCCAAACCGTTGATGTTGTACCAAAACGACAAGGACTGTCTCCTTAAAGCGTCTACTATCGATGGCACAGATCAACCTATCATCTTTGAAGGCATTCCACAGCGGCATAGGTCCAATTCGGCCAACGTGGCAAATGACTCGTTCTACCTATCATACATCCCAAATGCATCGCCCAACGGCCCTAAAACCGTAGAGCTCAAGAGATTGACCAGCACAATCAGATTCAATAAGTCGAGAAACGTAGCAAAGCTTCAACAGAAAATAGCTAAGTGGGACACTGAATATGCCAGCAGGACCTCTAACTCACAGCAGTCACAGAATAACGTTCCCTCAAAACGACTGCCGAATAAGAGACCCAGTCCTCCTTTGGTGACTAAACCATCGCCCACTAAGCATTCAGCTTCAACTCTGATTAAAACTCCACCACATGCATCAAGACCGAGAGCATCTAAAAGGCCTCCAACAGCCAATAACACTCCAGATCCTAAGGCGTCTGTCGATTCTATCATTTCGGAATCTGATTTTGAAGACTTGGACAACGATGATTTCGATTTCGGAAATGACCTGAAGTCATCGGACTTCCCTATAATTATTCTAGGCGATGACAATAATTTAACAAAAGAAGCGACGTCAAAACCGGAAGTGGAAAGGAAAGCTCCCCTTCCACAGAAGCCTAATAATGCAACTACTATTGTGGAACTTCCTAAAAAGAAAGAAAAGAGCGCTTCGAAACCTTTGGTAAAGAAGAGTAATAAACCCAAAGTGCCAATAGTACAGAAACCTGATGATTCTATGGACTTGGATGATGACTTCAAAGATTTGGAGGACCAATTGCAAGAGGTTCTCGAAGAAGAAGAAGAACAGGAGACAAAATCTCCATCGGCAGACATCAGAATCGAGAACAATGTACCCAACGAGAGCATTAATGACTCGGACGAAAGCGATGCCGACGATTACCAATTTCCAGGTATCCAAATAGATGACGGCAATTCAACTCCATCTTCCAAATATAAAGACAACTTCAGCACAGCTCCTAAACCCAACCAGAAGCCCATGAGTCTTCGTGACTTAGTGGGAGGTGGTAAGAAATCAGCACAGGATGAGGATTTAAGTAGCAGTGAGGAAGAATAGTTGATCTCCTTAAGCACACTTGGTTCGTTCAATTCTCCCTTCATTATTTACATATCTACAGTAGGCATTTGCATAACTCAGTATTACATAACATTAAATACATAATATGCACATAGTTCATTATTTATGTTTCGAGTGTCGTCGACAAGATGGCCACTTGTTCCACGGGACGATCATTTTCATCTGTTTCTACACTTTCTATATTTCTAACAGTATCAAATCCCAGAGTGACTTCCCCAAATATGGTATGCTTATTGTCTAGGAATTTCGTCGTTTCTGTCGTTATAAAGAACTGAGAACCATTTGTATTTGGGCCCGCATTTGCCATGCTGACCATAAACGGTTTCGAGTGAGTCAAATTTGGATTGAATTCGTCCTCAAAATGACCACCCCACGCAGATTCACCTCCAGTACCATCCCCTAACGGGTCCCCTGTTTGAATCATGAATCCTTTTATCACCCTATGAAATATGACAGTGTTATAATATCGCTTTTGACATAGCTTCACGAAGTTTTCTACTGTTCTCGGAACAAAACGGGAAAATAGGTTGATTTTAATATCTCCCAATGTAGTATGAAGGGTCACTTTGCTATAAGAACCTTGTATCTTTCGCTTTATTGATCTGTCATTTGAAGTCAAGTCTATGTCCCTTTCTGCGAGCTCGGAAGTGGTGTTGTCAAACGCAAACACCTTGTCTGAGTTCATGGCTATTGCAACAATCAAGGGCCTTCTTGTTAATTTAGACTGGATTATTGCATTTTTGGAAGAGAGCATCTCCGAACTAATTGCTTCAACATTTAACCTATTAAGCAAGACAATCTGATTGAATCTGACGCCCAAAGTATCCTGATCCTCTGTTCCTAACGTTTTCAATACCTCAGATGATTCTAATGAAAGTATCTTGATACCCGTAATACTGGAGTAAATTAAAATTCTATCCTTATTATCGAATACTAAATTGAAAGAGCTCACATGATCTTTGGAGTTATTGTTCATGATCATCTTTTCTCTGTTCAAGGTTTTCAAGTCAATATCATTCTCATATTTCTTCACAGATTCGTCAAACTTGTTTATTACCTTACCGCTTTTGAAGTCAAACAATCGTATTATACAATCAGGATAAGAGAAGGACGCAAAAGTCTCCTTATCTGAAGATAGAGTCATGCAAACCACCTGTGACTTGCTTTTCGCTATGTCGAAGAGGTCTGTTTCGGACTTATATTTGAATGAAATTTCACGAGGCAAACCCCCATCTATGGTCCAGTATTCCACTATTCCTTTCACATCGGACGAAATAAAACATTTGTACTTATCGTTGAATATTACTGAATTAATAGGATGCTTGTGGGGCGACTTGATTTGCCTGGTCTCATCATCGTTTGGACTAACAACATATATATTAGTTGATCCTAATTCTGATATTAACAAGTTCTCGGTACCGTGCAACTCAAACCAAATATTAGCATAAGCCGTTTTAGTATTAGGTATAAAATTAAGGTCAACGACCAGAATCATGTCCAATGTAGTTAAGTCGAAGACCTTGACTGAAGTATCGTCTTTTGCGATACTTACCATTTGCAGACCACTTTTGCTTATGAGTAGTTGTACAATTTCCTTGCTTGGATGTGCTTTGTACTGTTTGACGCATTCTAACCCATTTTGGGCATCTTGGTCTTCTGTATTCTCAATACTGACCGCTGAATTGGTCTTGTCTGGTGACAACTCTTGTCTTCTCCAGAACTTAACTACCCCATTTTTCAATCCAGTGACCACAATTGAGTCGCCGTTTATGCAGCTAACAACGGATTCGTTTTTATACGAGTGCTTATATTTCTCATTGAGAGGAAGATTGCTTAGTAACACCGATTTTGCAGCTTCCTCAGTGTGATCATTTCCATCTCCCTCACCTTCTGTTTTCTGTTTCTTTACAATACCTCCAGTCAATTGACCCGGGATTTCTACATTTGCTTCCAAACTACCGCCATTTGTTTCTCCAGCGTCATACTCATTCTTACCTACACTGCCCTCTATATGTCTCTTCTTATCTCCAGAGCCCATAGCGGATATGCTCTTTCCAACTTATCATCAACTCAACTTTTCACAGTCGATTTTTTCAAATTCATTTGGTCGCAAATTTCAGAGGAACCAAAAAAAGAGCTTTGTTTGTTGCAGTGTTTCTTTGTAGAGATAGTAGACAAGCTGGTGTAGAATGGATAATTGGACGTTTCAAGAGCTCTCCGAGCGCGTAGACTTGCTTGAATTGGCAGTGGGTAAAAATACCAAAACCCCTAGCAGTGGAAAGTCCCAGCAGGATAGCTCTGTTGTGAACCGTTTGGTACAATTGCAGAGTCAATTGGACTCGATATATAGCACCAACTCTGAGTTTGTAACTTTAAATAGAATTATTAAAGATCTTTCGATATGGAATAGGTTAAATATCACCCCGAGTGTTCAATTGAACAAAGATTTGCTGTCGTTGGAAAACGAAACTGAGGTTGATAGGGAGATAAAGGAAGAGTTGTTGTTACTCAAATATCCTGTGATTAAGGAAGCGTATTCCAATTTAATGGAACTATCCAATATGGATATCCCCAAACTAATTAACTTCATCGATTCGTCTCAAGACAAGACTCATAATTACAACAATGACAAGCTTTCGATAATGGAAAGAGAGGAGGAATTGAACGAATTGACTCAATTGTTCCATCAGTTGGTTCTCAAGAATATGATTGTCTTGGAGAAATATGTCAATATGATGATAAGAGAAAACAAGTTTTGGTTATCATGCGATCAAAAATTACACAAGCTCAATTCTAAGGCAAACAGAGTACAGAGTAAACAAGAGAAGTCAAGCAAATACTAAAGCCTACGAAGCAGGCCTTCGATACAAATGTGAGAATGGAAAAGTGAAACAATTATTTATTCGAAATATACGTGAACTATACGTGAAATATTGAAGACTGAATGAAAAGAACCTGGTGTAACAAATTTTAATGCAGATGAAGTGACCGAATGAAAGATAAGTTGAAAAGAATGATAAAACAGAAGAAGAAATTTTTCAAATCAGAGGAAGAAAAGTACTGGAATAGCAAGAAGTGAGTAAAGGTGGTTACACTCTAACGAGAAGGCATCAGCCTCAAAAGCTGAAGGAGTGGCAGGAGTTGCTGGGTACAATGACTCGGCAGCGACAGTCTGAACAGCAGTATATGTTGTATCACCAGTGTGCACAAACGTTAACCCGGCTACAGATTGATTTTCGGGAGAAATCACACCTCCTTGACCAGAGCCGTCTTCAGATCCTGTTGCAGAACCTGGAGCTACTGATTCTCCCCCTAACTGTGGAGGTTCCAATGCAGAAGTTTCTGGGGCAGCTTGATATCCAGAAGGAAGGGGGCAAAAGGTGGTTATTATAGTTTCGTTTTCAGTAATCGTCGTTAAGCCAGTTGTTGCAATTACCGTCGAACACTCTTCGCCTCCTGGACAACTCGTTATAGTAATCAAAGTCGTTGCTATTAACGTCTGTGTTACAGTTGGTGGCACTCCTGTGACTTCCATTTGCCCTGGTGGTCCTGTAGGTGACTCTACGGCTCCTGAAGTTTCCACTCCTTCTGGTGTCCCTGGAATTCCTGGTGTTATTGGTGTACCTGGTGTTCCTGGTGTACCTGGTGTTCCTGGTGTCTCCGGTGCCTCTGATGCCTCTGGTAATCCTGGTATGCCTGAAACTCCTGGTGTCTCTGGCGTTTCTGGAGCCTCTGGTGTGCCTGGTGTACCTGGACCAACTGGACCACCTGGACCACCTGGACTATCTGGTGTACCTGGACTACCTGGTGTACCTGGACTACCTGGTGTACCTGGCGTTTCTGCTATTGAAGTCGTTACTGATGTTTTGGGAACTACTGCGGTCCCAGTTTCTTCACCCTCTGGAGCTGTTACTGGAGGCGACGTAATTGGCCAATATGTTGTGTACACAGTTGACTCAATCGTGATTACTGTCAATCCTGTGGTGATAGTAGTAGCCGTGCATTCCTCATTTTCTGCACAAGTTGTTATCGTAACAACTACTGTTGAGATGATTTCGGTAGTGAGTTCTTCAGGTGCACTTGTTGTCTCTGGTGTTATTTCTCCAGTAGAACCTTCTGAAGTGACTGGTGTCTTTGGGACTTCTGATGTCGCTGGTGCTTGTGAAGTTTCTGAGACAGGAGTTTCATTGGCTGTAGTTTCTTCTGTCTCTGGAGGTGTCACTGGAGAGGAAGTGATCGGACAATAAGTTGTGTACACTGTTGACTCATTCGTGATTGTCGTCAATCCTGTAGTGACAATAGTATCTGTACACTTGTTATTTTCTTCACAAGTAGTTACGGTGCTGACGACTGTTGAAATAGTCTCAGTTACCGTTCTTTCGGGAGTCGTTGTAACCTCACTCTGGGTTGTCGTAATTGTCTCAGTGATCACATTTGTGGTCGTTAATTCCAGGCACTCATCTTCTGAACAAGTAACAGTTGTAACCACTGTCGTTTTTATTGTAGTCGTGAGTACCTCAGTTACCTCAGATTCTGTGCTCTCGGTGACCTGAACTGTTTCTGTAGTTTTCGATGTTTCGGACTCACCGCCCGTTTCGCTAGTTCCCCTCTCAGTAGTTTTAGCTATCGATTCAGGAGTGGTTTCCACAGTTGTCACTTCCGTCTCGATCAGTACAATTGTGGTCGAAACAGTAAAGCATTCGGTCTCATCACAGGTTATAGTTGTGAAAATAGTGGTTGTTGTATCAGTTTCAGTCTCCTCGGCAGTACTTACCTCCTCAGTATTTGATGAAGTTTCCTCTTCGGTAGATATCGGAGCAGGAGTAGTAGTCTCCTCTGGGCATTCTTCACTAGCAGTGGTGGTCGTCTGGGTAATAGTCTCAGTGAGTGTTTCTGTGGTGTCGGTTTCACAATCAGTTTCCTCGGTGAAGCTCTCATTGGCACCTGTTGTCTCGGTCGTATCACAAGGAGCCTCAGAGGTTTCAGTGGTTTCTACACTACTGGCGGTCTCTGTTTCACAAGGACTGGTCTCAGGAGCTTCCGTGGTTTCACATGGCGTAGTTGTTTCGACTACTTCTGTGGTTTCACAGGGCGTTTCGGTATCTTCTTGCTTCCCCTTGTGCATCAATTTCTTGAGGAGCGGCTTGAAGTTTCGTTTGGAGCCAGGCAATTTCTCAACGCCAAAGTTGGCTGCAACCAACCCCAAATCTAGGCATACAAAGTAGACAAATAACTTCGACAAATACATGATGTTGATAATACTTTCAATCTACATCTTCTTGTTCCCTTTTGGGGTTTCCTCCTTTATTTATACCAACTTTGTACTAACCCTCTGTATGATTCTTTTGTATTATCCCTTTACTGCTCTCCTGAAATAAATGGTTGCAAATTAATGCAACCTTCTGTAGTTTCGCAGCAAAAAACAAAAAAATATGTTTCGAAGAATAACTGTGAAACTCTCGAACAAGCATGTACTTAGTCTCATTGGGATAATAGAAACAAGACAAATTTGAAAAAGTGAAACTACAAGGTATGCTTGAGCACATGTGATACTATCCAAGGAGATCAATTGTAATTTTGACGCAATTTTAAGTACTACACTTCAATGTTCCGCAGGGTTCTAATTTAACATTATTAGATTGTATTTTACGATTTCTAGAGCTAGACTAATATACAAAGTTAAGCTAATGCACCTGTGAGACTAAAGCTGCGAGGCTACGCTCCTTCCGCTTACACAGAAATGGTCTTCCATATGTTCAAACCATCTCCACCAGTGGAAACCAAGCAACCTGGAATTTGTTTGTGCCATCTGACGTCCTTGACATCCTTTTGCCAATGCACAAATAACAACTGAGGAGGAATGTCGTACAACTCCTTGGACTCCTTTCTTTGGTTTGAAATTTCTTCGTCATCAGCTTCCACAGCCAAATCCCATAATGTCACAGTGTTATCCTCAGAGGAAACAGCAATAATGGACTCGTCTAATGGGTTGAAGGAAATCGAAGTAATGGCAGACTTGTGGAAATCGTAGTTAGCAACTGGAGTTGGGGTGGTGTTAGCACTGAAGTTTCTTAAATCCCAAACACCCCAGGTACCGTCATCGTGACCCGAAGCCAACAAATAGGTAATTTTGTTACACCACGAGATCACGTTGACATCGGACTTGGAAGCAACAACAGAAAGAGCTGGCTTGTGCTTCTTAGATCTGGTGTCCCAGATACGAACGTAACCATCACAGTCACCAGTAGCAAAAACAGAATTTTCACCAGTAGACCATTGAATGTCCTCGATGGATGATTGAGATGCAAAGAATGGGGTCTTATCAGTGACCCAGTTGGAGGTGGTTCTGGTAGTTAAATGGACTCTACCTGTAAGGTCACCAGATAATAAGGCACCGGTGTTTATCAATGGAGACCAATCTAAACCGTAACCCTCTACGTTTCCATGGTTTCTTATGGTGTGAATAGGTCTCTTGGCGGCCTTTGGAATGACAAAACCTGGTGTGTCAAATGCTTTATATTGGGATGCTAAGTCATAGATGAAAACCTCACCGCTTTCAGACATGGTGGCGGTTAAGTATTCGCCAGTCTCAGCGGAATGAGGAGATACTCTAATTCTGTTTGTGGTGTTCTTTAATGGAATGGTCTCACTGTCCATGATAGGGTCTACATCTTCATCATCGTCTTCTTCTTCTTCCTCTTCATCATCCTTAACCAAGGTCTTAGCCAAGGATGACAATTTCATTGCAATTAATTCGTTGTCTTTCCCACGGGATGCTTGAGTGGCTGTAGCGACATATAAAGAAGCAGGATATGTTCTTCTTTCGTTACCAAGATTGTCTGGTAACACATCCAAGGTCAAACACGGCCAAGGCAAATTGACATTATGCAACATCTCATAGACTGTAGGATCAGCCTCCAAGACCTCATCTGGACCCAATGGCTTGGATCTATGTGGGAGGTAGATGGTTGGCTCTTCGTCCTGCTCTTGTTCCTTTTGCTCCAAATCCTCGATTTTTTTGGAAGCAGCTGCTTCGTCCAATTCTTCATCTTCTTCGCCGGCAGAGTCTACCTCGATAATATCTTCATCACTCTCAAACTCATCCCCGTATGGGTCCTCGAACTCACCCATCTCTATGTCATCTTCCGCAGCTACTGCAGCACTAGCTGACGTAGAAGGGACAGAATCTTTCGAAACTTTGGCGGAAGAAGCCTTAACCTCCAGAACGGAATCCTCTGGTGCCGATCTCTTCGACATTGCTACGACTCTTACTATATAGCAATACTACACTATAAACAGCGTACTTCTACCCACCTAGTGATGCGATGCAAAATCAGTATTCTGAAAAATTTATAATTTTTCAAAAAATCGGTTCATCGCACGGAGCATCACGTGATAATCTCGAACCGGTTTTCAGTTTCGACATTCGGAATAGAGCTCAATGTATAGATGTAAATGGAGTTGCAACTATTAGTAGTATGTTGTTTCTTTCGAAGAAATAGGCTTGTTGAGTTGGTTGCTGTTTGGAATTGGGTAGCTGGATCTTAGCTATTTTGAAATGCTGTTCAAGGATTTTCTAGACCAGGAACCGCCTCCGGGTTACGTTGCTGGTATTGGTAGAGGAGCGACCAGTTTCACTACTAGCGCTGATACTGGTGGCATACAACCAGGGTTCTCTATCCAGAACGATGAAAATGACGACGACGACGATGAAAATGGCAGTAATTCCCGTTTAGATGCAGAGGATGGCGCAATTCTAGCAATAGGAAGTAAAAATGACAAGGAAGATGAAGAAGCAGACCGTATCTACGAGGAAATAGAGAATAAGCTCAAGTCAAGATATAAGTCGGACAGTTCGAAGACTGCAAAGGCAAACAATAAAATAGTTCAGAATGAAGAAAACGGAGACCAAATCAAGGACAAATTCTCCGACTTGAAGCGTTCCCTAGCAACTATCTCCAGTTCAGAATGGGAGAGTCTTCCAGAGGTAGGAGATCTCACAAGAAGGAACAAGAGAACAAGAATATTAGAACAACAAGAACAAAGAACTTACGCAGTGCCAGATAGTGTAATAGCGGGAAGCACGGCACTAGGAGGAGGTATTCTGTCCCGTACCGATTTTCAATCGATTTCCGAGTCCAAAGACAAGTTATTGCTGAGCCAACTAGACAGGTTACTACCCCAATCAAATGAAGATTCCGTATTCGATGCAGAAGAAGCCAATAGAATCCTTGATGAGACTAGCGACTTTCAAATTGCCGATATTAGAAAAGGTAGATCAATTCTAGCTTCCTTACGACGCACGGAACCTCATAAATCTAGCTCATGGATAGCATCCGCTAGACTTGAAGAGCAAGCCAAAAACCATACAGCTGCAATAAGACTTATAGACGAAGGTTGCAAGAATGCACCTAAAAATGAGGATGTCTGGTTGGAAAGTGTACGAATCCACAAACAGACTTCCGAAGGATCCAAAATGTGTAAAGTTATTGTGAATAATGCATTGAAATTCAACAATCGGTGGGAAAAGCTTTGGCTACTAGCAGAGGAGCTCGAGAACACATCTGATGTAGTGTCGAGAAGAAGAGTTCTCATAAGAGCACTCGAGGCCCTTCCAAATAATGGGAACTTATGGAAGAAACTTATTAATCTTGAGACAGATGAACTGGATGTCCAGAAGTTACTACAAAGAGCAGTTGAATTATGTCCTAAGGAGTGGGAATTTTGGTTAACTTTGATCAACTTGTCCAACTACAAAGAAGCCAAGAACTTGTTAAACCAAGCGAGAAAAGCTTTAGATGGGAACTACTTGGTATGGTTAACTGCATCTAAATTGGAAGAAAGAGAAAATCCAAAAATCGAATCGAAGAAAGTCCTTAAATTGATGGAAAAAGCATTTAAGGAAGTTCATAGTAGCCACAACAGCGTCACTAGAAATGTGTGGATTGAAGAGGCAGAGAAAGCAGAAAGTGAAGGATTCTTGAAGACTTGCCAAGCAATTGTGTACAATTTATTGGAATCAGAGAGTGGTGGAGACGAGGAGGACAATTTGAAGCTTTGGTTCCAAAATGCTGAAGACGAAGCCACAAAGAAAAATCAAGAAACAGCAAACAATATTTATAAATTTGTTATCCAGAAATACCCTCATAACATTAATAGTTGGGTGAAACTTCTAGGATTCTTAAGAAAGAGTTCTAGTGGTTCCCCTGTCATCAATGATTTCTACGATCAAGCTATTAAATTGAATCCAAGAGAAGAAATTTTTCCATTAATGTTTGCCAAAGATAAGTGGCAATTACAAAGTGACGTAGGAGGAGCAAGGTCTATATTGCTCAAAGCGCATAAGCTTCTTCCAGAAAACGAAAGTATTTGGCTTGCTCGTATCAAATTAGAAATGAAGACTTTCAATTACAAAAGTGCAAAAGCAATTTCAGACGAAGCAATACAATTGATACCGATGTCATCTGCGAGGATATGGTACAAGCATATTAATTTATTAAGGCTCATACAGTTAAAGACTCCTTCCGACAACTATGAATTCGAAACTCTTGCCATTATAGGAAGGGCCTTAGAGTTGTTCCCTCAATCCGCTCAGCTTCAGCTTCAGAAAGTTCAAATTTTGCTTTATGACTTGCATAAACCAGAAATTGCCAGAGATCTGGCAAATGTAGGGATCAGACAATGTCCCGAGTGTATTCCATTGTGGGTGCTTCTATCGAGAATCGATGAAGAACACAAACAGATTATAATCAGGGCGAGGTCAGTTTTGGATACTGCTATATTAAAGAATCCTAAGAGCGATGAGTTATGGGCAGCTAAAATACAACTAGAACGCAGAAATAAAGATCTTGTTGCTGCGAGACAATTAACAAATAAGGTATTAAAGATGTTTCCTGGGTCAGCATGTATATGGATCGAGTATTTGTCATTAATTCCAAAGATGTATCAACGTAAGACAGCGTTTGTGGATGCCTTGAAAAGTACAAACAACTCACCAGAGATTCTTCTCCAAATTGGTATATTCTTTTGGCTAGATGGAAAGCATTCAAAAGCTAAGTCTTGGTTTGAAAGAGCTTTGAATAACGATTATTGTAATGGTGATTCATGGGGTTGGCTATATACTTTCTTGGACAGTTATGGAACTATGGAAGAAAAGACCACATTACTTCAAAAGTTTAAAGAACAATACGAGAATATAAACAGAGGTGAAACATGGAACGCTACTAATAAAGATCTCTCTAATTTTGAAAAGACGCCGATAGAACTACTCGATCAGGTATCTAAATTTCTATTAAATAGGTATAAGAATTAGTTATACTATACATGTAATATTACACAGAGGCTTTATTGCTTTGAGTTTCATAAATACTCAAGTTGAGTGCACTCAACAAACAAGGAATCTGGTCCTTTCCCTTTACCCAAGTCGACAGTAGCTCCTCGCATAAGAGCTTGAATTCATGATCTCCATATGCCTTCAAGCTTTTAGCTTCAATATCAATGACTAGATAGTTCTTGCTATCTCTGCTCATGTAGCGAGAAGTTAGCTTAATTCTTGATGAAAGATCGTTAGGATTTAAAGGACTTGGGAGAAATTCGATAGAGTATCCAAAGTACTTCGATATAATTGTCAAGATATCCTTACTCTTCTTTGCATAGATCTCTCTGAGTCGAATATTTCTATTGGTCAATTGATCTATCTTGGTTTGTAAAATGGTCTTATCATCTTCTTGACGTTCAAATATGGATTTTGGTATCAAGTCTTGGCCCTCAATATTTTTGATATATTTTTCGATGAGATCTTGGTTCTCCCTTCTGAGAACCTCTAAAGTTTGGCTCTTCACAATTTGATCCTTTGCAATTAAATTGGATTTCAATTGTAGAACTTGTAATTGATCTTTCTTGGAGTTCAATTTTTGCACATCAGAGAGCTTTCTGTGAAGGTTTACTACTGAATCCTCGGTTTCTTTCACTTTAGTCAAAAGGCTGAGATTTTCCTTTTGTAATTTGGAAATTTGTTCATGCAAAGAGGAAGAGTCAGTAGTACTGTGTGTACTTGTCTTCCGCCTTTTATCTCCTATAGATGTACCTTGTTGAAACTGTTGCAACTGCTTCTGAAGTGAATTGATTTCTGTCCTGTAATCATCTACCAACTTCTCCAAGTTTGTCAAGTACTGATCAGTTGACTTGTTATTTTGGTTCTCATCCTTGCCTCTTTTGGCATTAATTTCATCCATTTCTTTCAACAGCTTCCTCAAGAATTCAATCTCCTTTAAGTTAAGAAGCTTCTGTCTCTCATGCTTAGCGACCAAGTCTGTTTGATTACGAAGACTAGATTTTAAATTCTCTATCTCTGGGTACAAGTTCTCTTCTTGGTGTTTCTTTAATGTTTGTATCTCTGAAAGGAGTTCGTTCACCGATGATTGCAGTTCGTCATATTTGTCTTTGAATACTAAGTACTTGTACTGCAACTGCTTGAATGTCTCTATGAACCCCTTTACCTTGGTTTCGCTGGTTGTGTCTTCATCTACATCAGTTTCGTCTTTAATGGACTCGTTTAAGATCTTGAAAAAGTCGTTGAATCGGTTTTCAAGTTCCATCTTTTCGATTTCTAACTTGCAGTACTTCTCTTCTACACTTTCAAGGTATTGTATTTTATTGAGCAAAGAGGCGTTTTTCAGTTTCAACAACTCGTTTGAAGTTTTATTTTGTAGGAGACTATCAATTTTCAGCTGTAATTGATTGTTGATGTTTTGAAGACTGGAATTTTTGATCTGAAGTCCTTCGATCAATTTATTTAATGAGGAGTCATCATTGAATCTCGTGGAGTAGTTGTTGAGTTCACTTACCAAGTTATCGTTAGTTCCTTCTAATGTCCGTACGATGGACTTCAAGTTTGTGATCTCTTTGTTCAATTGATCATTAGCACTTAACTGAAAGTTCAAGTCTGATCTGACTTGCTCGTACTTACGGTTCAATCTACTATTCTTGGCCTCGAGGTCATTGTACTTATTGTTGATGCTGTAGTTTTCCTTGGTGAGACGGTCGATGGTTTCATTCAAGCTTTTTATGGAGGTCAAGTTTATTTGGCTCTGATTATCTACTTTCGAGCCGAGTTGCTTTTTATCCTCGTACAAGTACTCGAAGCTGGCTTGTAACTGGTGCAATTCTTCACTTTTCTTGAGAAGAGCATCCTCATAAGTTGATATGATTGATTGTTTCTGTTGTTCTAGGAGGTCCTTCTCTGTGCGTGTTGATGCCAATTGGAATTGCAATTTGGAGATAGTTTGTTTGTAGCTGAGCTCGGCGTCCTCCGTGTACCTGACGGAGGTTTCACCGTGGTTAGAATACTCCGATTTCGGGTGCTCTAGAAAGGGAGACGAAGTTGTACTAGACATTTGTGACTAGTCGAGATATTAATGGTACAGGGCAGTTATTTTGGTGATTTCAATTGTGATTTGCAAGAAAAACACGGCTCAACGTGATTCCAGCCCAGACATGTATATATTTACCACTTTTACTGTAATTTATCTCCAACTACAAGCTAATATCCTCGACTAGCCATAAACAAGAACAATGAATCTTCTATATTTACAACACCAATTCTCCATTCGCAGCTTCAGACGCCAAAAGTCTCACGCGAAAAAAGACGATTCGACTGTCGTATTTTGGAGTCCGAAAGTCACTGTGGGAGATAAACGACTTAACGAGTAGAAGAGAGGAGGGACAATATAAGACTAGAGAGACCATAAGAGAGTACATAAAGAAGTAGAAAACCATTTGTAGGCTTATTTTGACTTGAACTTTTGTAGTGCTAGTAAGCAGTAAGACTGTGACTTATACATTGGCCAGCAAGTACTGAATTTATGGCTACTTTCTTTAGTAAGGTCGATGTTCATTCTTATGTACGGTGCGTAGAAGAATTTGTTAAGTTGCGAATTCTGTTCCTACAGTATTTAACGAGTGCTACTTCTATGAGTGTTAGGCTATATATACTATGAAAAGATAGTAGTATATAAATATTTGTATACGTATACATATACATATACATATATATTATAATATGTAACTTCAGGAACAAACCAACATCCTACTTTCTACAACGCTGACTACTATTACAACATTACTACAACAGTACATACCATAGCAATTACACTGCAACCTCTACTACCACTACCACTACACCACAGAGTTTCATCTCCTGCATACACCCTCAGCCGAATGATTCAGATTTTGTATGGCGCTTAGAAAACCACTGATGTAAGATAGTGGTTGCTTAGAAGAACAGTATAGAATATAAGTAAAAATGTCTAAAATGTATGTATACGGCAATGGTTCTGGGATTGAGACAGTACCAATATGTTGGGGACTCGTTATTTGGGTGAAAAATGGAGCATTTTGCCCGAAATCATCTGATCCCCAACGTATTATGGTAATGTCTCATGAGGCCAATGTATGACACATGGAAGTATACGGTACTAACATGAAAACAGCCCTAGAAACTTCAAGTTATTGGAGGAGTTAGAAAAAGGAGAAAAGGGCCTTGGTGCCGAATCGATTTCCTACGGTTTGACCAACCAGGATGATATCACCATGACCTACTGGAACGGAACCATCTTGGGTCCTCCACACTCCACCCATGAAAACAGAATCTACTCCTTGACAATCATCTGTGACGAGAGCTACCCAGACAAGCCTCCAAAGGTCAAGTTCATCTCCAGGGTAAATCTTCCTTGTGTTGACAACGCTGGAAACGTCGTGGTATCTGAGTTCGATACCTTAAAAAACTGGAAGAGAAACTATACTATGGAGACTGTTCTCTTGGAGTTGAGAAAGAGTATGGCATCGCCAGCAAACAAGAAGTTGGCTCAACCTGCTGAAGGATCCATTTTCTAGGTTACTGCTGTATTCGACTGTCCGAGACATTCAATTATCATAGTAAATGTTCGACAAAGAACATACTTCATTGACTGAGCAGAGTGCTCCTAGCTATCATTGCTACATAGTCCATGTCCTTTTAATTCGTATAGGACTTGACCCTTCCCTATATTTTGTTTATTTGCCGTTCTAGCATAGGTTTAGTGACCGTAATTTAGATATCATATTAAGATTATTATATTATACTCTATTTATTGGTAGTCTGTGCTACTTGTAGTTTTATTATAATGCAATGGTAGGAGAGCCCCAGAGTACTTTGCTGGTACTAAGTCTATATTCCTTTACATGTAAAAGAACCATATATTGTCATAGAAGTTTTGTGCCATGCCAACACAGATATTCAGATTTGTTTGGTAATACAAGGTTTTCAAATACTGAATAGAAGACTTCAAAGGCTGTTCCTAGTTTCACGTAATCGCTTTCACCGCGTCATAAATTACCCTCCAGTTCCATCTCAATGAGTTTACGGAAGTCTCTCTCGGCGTTCAAAAAGTCTTCGACATCTCGTCCGTATTTGGACTTATCGTCAAGTAAGTCTCGATTCGTGTGGCTGTTTGTGACCTCTATATTTACCAAGCGCTGAATAACCCTCTTTTTACCGTTTTCTTTGATAGTAGTCGGAACCATACATCGTTGGAACAAGCGCTTGAAGGGTAAGCATATTATCTCTGGTGGGCTGCTTCTATCTGGCGAAGTCTTGAATGTGCATTCGTGCTGAGTCAACGATTTCAACTGGCAGTTATACTTTACTGGGTTATTTAGCTGTTCTCTGTACTTGGACAGTATTTCAGACCTGCTGAAAACAGGGATAGGCGGAGCCATGTTAAACTGTGTGTTAAGGTGTGGATGAAAAGGAGCTAGCGGAAATCGTAAGTTAGCCGCTTAAATGAAGATATGGCGTATGTGAATGATATTAATCAAAATAGAACACAGCACCAGAAACAAGAATGAATATGTATATATATAATGATTCAAATAATACAAATGTATATGCAAACTATTATATATGTACAATTATACAATCATACAATCATTCACTCATACAATAATACAATAATACAATTATATTATATATGTACAATAATAAAAAGATGCAATAAATTTAAATGACTTACATTCCAAGAGACAATTCTATGATTCTTTTTTTCTACAGTAGTTAACTGAGTTAACTGCCTGAGAGTTAGCGCTTACACAATCTCACCATCTCACAATCTCATAATCTCATAATCTCACCATCCACAGTTCACACAGTCTTGGGCTTCTCCGAATGGCAGTACGGAAAAATGTAGTCTGAGTGATTACTGTAAGGAGCAGGAAAACGGGCTGCGAAGTATGGTATTACAGTTACAAGTGGCTATTGGGGGGTTTGGAATTGAGGGTTGATGGGTGGATCTTGGAAATGAATAATTGATATTGGAAACGATGATTGATATTGGAGATGAAGAATTGATATCGGAGTTGGTTTAGAATAAGATTCCAGAGACAATTGAATTGTCCAGGAGACTTCGATGGCAATAGGCTGCAAAATGGTGTTTCTATTGTTATACAAGTTCAGGAGTTTGGTAACACCAATTGGGTGAAAAATGGGCAGTTGTCCTTTGAAAGTGTATTATTGGATATTCCACAGTCGTTGATGTATATATGTGTTGTATACATATATAAATTACATTTTTAAGGTACTCGTCATTACCAAGTGGAAGTACTAGTGACCGATATAAAAATCACGGGTGATTGCAAAAATCTAACTTTCGTAGACACTTACACAACGTAATCTGATTCACTATATCTCTTGAAACTACGCTTACTCTAATACTTTTCACTACACTCTTCGTCAAAGTTCATTTCATCTGTCTATATCTTAAATACATCCATTTTGCTGAAATTCCGAGTTTTAAACTCTTCCTCATTCGTTACTTTACTATATAGAACTAACACTTCACGTCAATTCCTTTCCTCATCTCTGCTTCACGCAATTCAAACATCACTTGCGAGGCCACAAAAAGGCACCCAGAAGCTAAGAGGGTGAACTGAAGCCCGTTGAATGTATTGAGCATCTCCTTCAATAAGGCAATTGTTCCATCCTGTCCCAAGCAGAACCCAAACAAGTTTGCAATCATCATCATCCAGATGTTGGCTACAGCTCCTACACCACACAAATATCTATACCACCAGTTCCCTTCATATCTCCTGAAGAAAGCGGTGGCCACAATCTCAGGCATTAAGAACAATACCACTAACCAACCCCACATCAACAAACGCAACTCTATGTCATGCCAAATTGCAACGAAACTGAACACAAATAAACTGTTCACTATTCTGTATTTTCCACCTCCACCTAGTGGAATGTAGATATATCTTATGATCCACTTGTTGTAAGATCTGTGCCATGCTCTCCAGAACTGAAGAGCGGAATAGTTGTTGTCCATGCATCTGATCATGTTTTCTGGAGGATCGATACCATCCAATAAACTCCAGAATCTGAACAAACGCCATGGAATTAACAATTTCAACCAGATAATGTTCAAATTGAAAAGTCCAATCATGGATATTTGGAATGGTGTATCGCCTTGCCAGGCTTTGGTCTTTGAAACAGCGACTACGTACATGAAATGAAGCAAAAATTCCATGACAAGAACACAAAACAAGAATCTCAAGAAGTAAATAAATGTTCTCTTGTAGTTCTTGACTGAGCTGAGCTGTTGGTAATTTGATTGGTAGAGGTAATCATTGAATGTTATAATCGGGCCTGCGATGAACAATGGGGTGTATGTAAGGTAAGCCAAATAGTTCACAACATTATATTCCGACAAAGGGAGTGGGGCCTTGAGTCTTTGTCTATCATCAAGGTCTGCAAACGTCAGCAGTTGCTTCGCTTTGTCTGGCTTAGTTGTATTCACTTTGGCATTAAAGTCCTTCATTTCTTGGCTGCCACCAGTTACTGGCTTAAGCAAATTCTCACCTTCTCTCTTCTTCTCTAAGAAATCCAAATTAAACGAGAGCATTCTCAATAAGGTTATGTTGTAGAATACATCCCATCTTTCAACGATACCCTTAAACCCGTGGTCAATAAAATCAATTCCGAAAGGAACAGTTCTGAAATGATGGTTAATGAATAATGTCAGTAAGCCATATACCCAGGTCGTCCAAAGAGCAACTTTTGGAGATGGGACGTACTTTCCTATAAGATAGTTTACTGTGAGATGAATGCTTATCCTAACTGAATTAGTACCATGAATGGCGAACAAGAATATCACACCAAACCCGAAATCGAAGTATGATCTTTTGGGTATTCTGAACAATGGAGTAACTATACGTCTCAAACCAGAATGAAGCGCCACCAATCCGAACAAAAGCGGAATATTGTTTCTGAAAAACCTGTATTGCTGGTCTGAGTTGTCGACTTTTCTGCCAAAGAGCCACCCATCACTTAGCAAATGGGCAAATCTGGGGTAATTCTGGTTATGCTCATTGGAGGCTGTCATGGCTGTGTAGAACATCAAAGGGACCACTACGGCGAAGACCCCCAAGTAGAATTTGAATTCTGTGGTTTTCCATCGGGAAGCGGGAGTGGCCTTTTTGATGACATTTTGCCTTCTAGCGGCGTCTGTCGGTGGGAAGAGCCTGACATCTAGAGTCTCCAAAGAGAAGAAGTCTAGGAAATGCGATAAGTGTGACATGAAGATCGATCCGAAGATATTCTGGGTGAATTCGATTGAGAAATTTGTAATTGTCCGAACTTCACTCAATTACTATATACCTTCCCTTCAATTTAGTACCCAATGTCAACTATCTTAACCTCAAATCACCTAAAGCGTATGGTCACAGTTATACACCTCGTACTTATTTTAAAGAGGGTTTAAGAATCTCCACAAATGTCGCGTTTTAGGAGGTCTTGGAAGCTGCGAAAATGCGACATCAAGACGTGATTAGTTGAAGCAGTGATGTAAGTAGTGGGTGGTGACAGCATATCACCGTAAATGATTTATATAAAGAAAGATAAAATTAAACTAGACATTGTCGTAGAAGACCTGTACCACATATTTGCACCATTCATCTCTTTTTGGCCTTTAAATGTGTATTCCTCCTTGTCTTAAACACGTCTCTCAAACACCCATTTGGTTGATTCGAGTGTGATATATGCAGGTAAACAGTCATCTTTCTGTGACATATTTAATAGTGATGCTATAAAGCTGAACAGATCTAACATAAGTAAACAACTATTTTAATTAAAACTCTTAATTCTGACAAAATTCCTATGAAACCGAAAAGACTATGATTTTCTCAATAAGAATTTGCATTTTAATCCACTACTTCATCAACATTTCTTGTAAGTAATTGCTCTATGCCCATCAATGACTGTTAACTAGCACTTAATATACGTCACTGCACACAGAACTGAAAAAGTCCATTTCGCCTTTTTGGGATTCTGAAGGAATGAAGTGAAGAGAAGGTGTAGTTTCGCTGTTGTAGATGCTGATATAGAGACAGTTTTTCTAAGAAGAAAGTTGTTCTTGTGTAGATAATAATATTCCGGGGAATCGCCGCTATGCCAGGAAATAACCCAAAAAACCAAGAGGAATCGGACTTCGAAAGAAGACCGAACCCTAAAGGATGGACTCCACCAAAAGCTCCATATAACCCATACGATCCTACCGATGTAAGACCGCCAGAAGGTTACCCTTCTGAATACAAAATACCCGGAAAGCAACCAGAGGGATTCTCTTCTATACCCAAGGATCCAACACAATACAAAAAGGTCAACGAAACCATGAAAAGATTGAATTACACTCCTAGACCTCCCTCTGAATTGTACCCTGGTCAATACAAGGTGTTGAGAAGAGTGGATACGAATCAGAGATTGAATACTGGATCTCGTTGGTTTGGAACCTTCATTGGTGGCTCTATTGTATTTTACTTTGCATTTTTCCACCGTTGGAATGACGGAAGAGAAAATGTGATGTCTGACTTCTACCGTGCAAGATTGAGATTGAAGGAATATGTTTCTACCTTAACCGATCAAGAGTACGACGATTTGTATCACCCCAAGGATTCCTCAATTGGTCTCAGGAGTGTCAGAGATACGGATTACATACCAGAATCTATTAGAAAGACCACAGAAACCGAGTATGCCTTGAATAGACCTTCAGAGAGACATATCTTGGAAGCACAGAGAATCCAACAGGAACAAGAAGAGAAGTTGTTGAGAGAATTCGACATGCACAAGGAATTCGCTGCGGAATTGGTCAAGAATGGCGACTATGTTCCTGAGCAAGCCTCAGAGAAGAGAAAGAAATGGTTTGGTATCTTCTGACCATATTTTACCAATAGAATCAACAATACCAGCTTTCCAGTAGTGAAAAACTTAACTTACTGCGGCATGGATCTTTTCTGTTCACTGGCTGCTCTTATGATCACTCTCACCGACCTATTCCATAGATTTAGGCATTTTCTTGTAAATATTTCATTATATAGAAGCGATTCTGTATAATTCGCCCCATAGCATAGAATAACAATGTACATTAGCATTCGACAACACTACCAATATTCATACCCTCACTCCATCACTCCATCACTCCATCAAAAGTCGCTTATCTGAGAGATCGGAACTCCCGTCGTTCCGTTCGTTTGGCAGCGAAAAATTCAGCCCGTTTTGTGTCAGCTGCTGTTAGTGTCAATAGAGATAAACATAGAGCTGTGAATATAATGTGTATTGATTTATATTCGTTAGTGTTTGTCTTTCTAGTGGTTGGTTGTGTTTTGAACTTTGGTGATTATATATAGGTAAGTATGTCTTCGCTGGAGACGTCGTTCTTTACTACTGTAGTTAATATAGCAATCCTCGTATTTAGGATACAAATAGAGTACCTCTACAGCTACTTCGTTAAATTCGTGTCTTTACTAGGCGCTAACCAGAAAGATACGGATTTCTTGAATAAAGAGCCGGAGAAAGACTCCTCCCACGGAATAGAACAGGAAAAGTCTATAAATGCCCAAGATATCACAGAAATAGTCGCTGCCAGCGGATACAGAATTCGAGAGCATGTAGTTACTACGGAAGATGGCTACATACTAGTGGTACATAAGCTTGAAAAGCCATCAGGGAGCCACAGAGATAACCACAAAATAGCCTATTTCCACCACGGAATGCTTACCAACTCAGAACTCTTTGTTTTGGGATCAGAGAAGAACAAATCATTACCATATTTGTTACTTGATTTGGGATACGAAGTCTGGTTGGGCAACAATAGAGGAAACAAGTACTCACGTAAACACTTGAAATTATCAGTTACAGATGCCAAGTTCTGGGACTTTTCATTAGACGAATTTGCATATTATGACATCCCTGCTATATTGGGATACATCAAGTCATTCTACCGTCCGGAAGATAAAATTACTTATATCGGGTTCTCACAGGGATGCTCCCAGTTGTTTGCAAGTTTGAGTTTGCACCCATATCTAAATAAACACTTGAACATGTTTATAGCGTTATCGCCTGCTTTGATTCCACAGAACTTGAACCATCCAGTGTTTAGAATAATGGTTGATCAAACTGCCAAAGATAGTGGTTTCTTATACAGCTTGTTTGGCAATAGAGCAATCACGCCATCCGTTGCATTTTGGTCCTCGATTATGGGACCCAAGCTCTATGAGAAGGTTGTCGATATTTCCTTGGTGTACTTATTTGGATGGTCCGGAAAGAATTTGTCAGACGATCAGAAGCAATTAGGATATCCTCATATGTTCTCCAATTCATCCGTGAAGTCATTAACACATTGGTTTCAAATTATTAGCGCAAAGAGATTCCAAATGTTTGATGAAACAGGGAAGTTCGGTAAAACGAAACTTTCTATCCTTTGTAAAGCCCTGAAGAATAAGGGTCATAGAGTAGCGCCGTTCCCTGTTGCTCACCATCTCGATGTTCCCATGGTTCTTTTCTATGGAGATAGTGATATTTTGGTGGACATTGAGTGCACCAAGAAGTTGATTTTAGATCAGAATGAAAAGATGGCATCGATGCTTGATGTCGTTCTTTGTCCCGGGTACGAACACATGGATACTTTATGGGCATCCAATGTCTACGAAGATGTGTTTTCTAAAGTCATTACGGCAATAGAGTCTCATCATAGAAGTAAGAAAAACTACACTACAATGGCAGGCAATATCAACCATTCCTTGAAATGGCAGTGACTTTCCTTTAGCCTTATGTACATTAAAGTCTACATAATTATATATATCTTTATACACGATACACACGAAGACATACCATTCTATTTACCTATACCATTAAAGCAGCAATGGGTGCAAACCCAAATAACGTTTGAAGGGTTACCCGGCTTCGAGATTCGAAACAAATTTTTCGATGAGTATAAATAGCACTCGAAAGTACAATGAAAAAATGTTGAAAGCTTTTCTTCTTAACGCAAATTCACAGCCATTAGCGACGCAAAGCATCCCTTTGAGGTTGAGCCCATTACGGCGCTCTGACCCATGACCACTGGGATATTGTTGTGGATATTTCCTTTTGAATGGACTGAAGAACAATCGGTTGATCTTGGGTGCAGCATTCCATCTGTTAATACTTTGTTATTTCTAAGGGATTACCTTCGTGTGCCCGTATGGGGATTGGTGCAAGGATCAGCTCTACATTCTTTGATGTAGCGTAGTCTTTCTGATTTGGAGAGATTACTCGTAGACGTGACTTTATACTGTTTGATAGTCATAGTAATAGTTCATTCGTAGTGCAATGCTATTAAGGTGCCCTCACCGGACTTATGACTATTTTGGTTAAAGTCTGCTAGTTTATGCAAATCTAAGTCCGTGTCTTCTCTTTACGACTAACCTTAATTGGAAACCCCCTCTATCTAACTGTAACTAGAGTACAACATTTTTAGGCTTTGGCCAATCTTCCTGCACCCCAACAACGACGGAGAAAGGCTATTTGACAAGTCCTCTTTACATCTTTTAGCCGAAGCTATACCGACACAGCTTGCATGTGTCACTTCTTTAGGATATGCAATTGGATCTCGGCGCTATGGCATGGACTAATAGCACTGCTCCAAGAGAAATCCAAAAATACAATATTGCTGTGTTGACCACCAGAATTGCATGGGCAATTTCAGTCACGTGTACTTTTCAATACTCCCATACTATGGCCTTTACTAAAACACCAAATAAAGCCGGATTCTTAGCAACCCAACTTTCATGCAATCATCCAGTATTATTTGGAAGTACGTTTGTTCAGTTGCAACATATGCTTCTATTGTAGATCTTTTGCATGTTTCTTAAAAATATTGTTGTCGACTTCGACAACTTAACCCATTTCACATGTGAGACTGCAAAATATCCCCCTCCCCGTCCCCCCCACGATCTGCCTATTATACATACTATTAAACTACTATTTACGAGCATATCGAGTAGTTTGCATACCTCCTCTGAGGGGCACAATGCGGCACGGTTTGGATTGCAAAATCACTAATTCCGATGGGTGCATAAAGGGGTTCCATGAGCCAAGTCCGATGAAAGTACTACTTATAAGTGATGGAGATTCCTGTATTTGGTTGGAGTCGAGTTGATTTCTTGTCAATGGTCAACGGGTGAAATATACATATTACAGCTATTCAATTGATATTATAAAGCTGAAGAAGTAGAGAACTAGTAATTGCAATTATGGTTAACCTTGAAGTCCCTGAAGAATGGCATTTTGATGTTTTTATGAGTTTGGCAGATGGTATTATCCACGAAACGAAGGCTGAAACGATCAAGCCTTTCTTGGGTCCAACATTCCCTCAAGAAAGAATTCAGGAATACTTGCTGAAGTTGACTCCTTCCAAGAACCCCGAGTTCAGGGAGTTCGTAAAAGAAGCTATTAACAATGGAACTCTGGAATCAGCGAAAGGATTCATCCTCTTCACAACCATCTTGGGAACGAGGTTTTTGGCGCCGTTGTTTACCAGTTCCATAACATTAATTCAGGAAATGACAATAGAACAGAGGGAGAACTTATTGAAAAGTTGGCGTGATTCTCCGTTTGAATTAAAGAGAAAGTTGTTCAGATCAGCATTCCAACTATCTATTTCTGGATTCATTCGTTCTGCAAACGAGTTGCATCAAGCTGGAATTGACTATCCTGGAAGAGAACTTAGAGAGACGTTGTACGAAGATCAACAAATTGACACTTTCAAATACACCATGTTGGACAAGCCATTGGGCGATGTGTTAAGTGTTCCAGATATTGATGTGTTAATCATCGGCTCTGGATCGGGTGCTGGTGTAGTTGCACATACTCTTGCACAAGAGGGCAATAAATCTTTAGTACTTGAAAAAGGAAAGTATTATACCAAGGAGGAATTCACTTTCAATGATAAAGAGGGTTACCAAAATTTATATCAAAACAAGGGCGTTTTACCAACTATCAATGGTCAAATGACATTATTGGCAGGTTCTACTTTCGGTGGTGGCTCCACAGTGAACTGGTCTGCTAGTTTAAAAACTCCATTCAAAGTCAGAAAAGAATGGTATGATGATTATGGACTCGATTGGGCAGCCTCCGAAGACTATGACACAAGTCAGGAATTTGTCTATAAAACTATGGGTGTAACAACTGAAAACATCAAGCATTCTTTCGGTAACAATGTGATAAAGGATGGTGCTGCCAAGTTAGGATATCCGTACAAGAACATTCCTCAGAATAGCGGAAACCACCCAGATCACAGTTGTGGATTTTGTTATCTTGGGTGCAAGTATGGTATCAAGCAAGGATCAGCTGAATGTTGGTTTCGTGACGCAGCAGCCAAAGGAACTCAATTCATGGACCAAGTCAGAGTCGTTAAAATCATTCATGACAAAGGGAAGGCTGTAGCTGCATTGTGTGAAGACGTTTCAACTGGAAAGATCTTCAAGATTGTTGAACCAAAGAAATTCGTTGTAGCTGGTGGTGCTTTGAACACTCCTTTAATCTTGAAAAATTCGGGATTCAGAAACAAGCATATTGGTAAAAACTTGAAATTGCATCCAGCAACTCTCGTATATGGAAATTTTGGCCCTAATGTTAGAACTGAGCCATCCAATTACGCTCCTATGACTGCCCTTTGTAATAAAGTAGACGACTTGGACGGAAAGGCTCATGGATGCAAACTTGAGGTTGTATTGAGTACACCAACTACTCAAGCTATTTTCTTACCTTGGGAGTCAAGTGATAAATTAATCGAGGATCTCTTGAACTACCAACACTTGGTTCCTATTCTCCTTATCGCCAGAGATACCTCCTCTGGTTCTGTCACTCAAGACCCTAAAAAGGCAGACAGTGTTCTTATTGACTATGCTGTCAACAAGTTTGACCGTAATGCACTTCTACAAGGTATCGTGGTTGGAGCAGACCTTCTATACATCGAAGGAGCTCAGGATATCTTTACCCCTCAGTCATGGTTACCTAGATTTAAGTCCAAGAAACCAAAAGATGAAAGAAGCATTAACGACAAAGATTACAGTGAGTGGAGAGCTAAAATCTCTAAGTCTTACTTAGACACTTTTGGTACATCGTATTCTTCTGCTCACCAAATGAGCACTTGCCGCATGTCTGGAAAAGGACCAGGATATGGAGTCTGTGACGAAAGAGGACGCTTATTTGAGAGCAGCAATATCTACATTGCCGATTCCAGTGCCATGCCTACTGCTAGTGGTGTCAATCCTATGGTTTCCACAATGAGCATTGCTAGACTTGTAGCTTTGGGGATCAATAAGGATCTTAAGAAACAAGCTAAGCTTTAGAAAAAAATGCTTAAATAGACGATTGATTTATAAGTTTATAATGAATAATGAATTCCTCCAGAACGCTTTAGTCCATCTTGGTAAATGAATAAATGAAAATTATGTTGAAAAATCACAAAATCTAAAATTGTAAACTTCTATCGGTGTAGCCCACATAAATGGAGTGTCGGACGACTAGTTGCTTACATTAGAAATGTCTAAGGCAGCAAAATCTTAGTTTACATACCAATTTTACTTCAGGCGTAGTCAATGGTAACAACAACCCACCGAAATCATATCCGCCGAAATCAACTAGACACAAGGTTGGAAAACGGAAATAACGGTTTCCTGTAGTAACTGTTACTACAGTAATATCTACCTACGACGAATCGAACTTCCACACTTTCTCACGGATAGACAGATCTACTAGTTTGTGCCAATAATAGAACTATGCATATTTCGCCGAAGTTGACCGAAAGGGCACTGCCCTCATAAACTTTAGGGCCAGTCGATTTTTCAGCGAGACGAGGTGAAGAACTCAGAGTAAGGCGTTGACAGAGGTATTGCTTACAAATATTCAACTACGGATAGGAAAAATAACAGACTATACTCAAGATGACATTTTCCGGCTACCCCTGGTCAATTAGAGGCCACATCCGAATAGACGGTACTTCAAAACTAGCCCAAACCTGGATCGTCAGCTGGTGCATAGTTTTCTGATCTGCACTAACAAAACACAACAATAATAAACAATGCCAATAGGGGCGCTTCTTCCATAGAATTCCGCAATTGCCTGGAAGCCCAGTAGCAAAGTACAACCCGGTTCCGTGTTTCTTATTCTAACTAAATCTCATTCTGACGTAATGCCAATGCAATAAGGTCCTACCCTCGTCCAATAACATTCCGCCGGATGCTAAATACGAACCATCTCGCCGAAATACAGTTTTGTGTACAGCAACACACTGTTCTCCATTTTGCGGGACGAAGGAGTACGTGGAAAATAACATCTCCACTGCGATTGTTTGGTGAGTATCGACACTGGAAAGTCCCCAAACAGTCACCTTATTGGTTTTTTTCTCTACACGTATTCGATGTCTATGTCATCGCCCTGACGGCGTCAATGCAATTATCGTCAGATACCTCCACCGAAACAAGATCTCTTTCCTTTAGTCGTCCCATCACTAATAGGGGTTACAATTACACATGCAGCTGCTCTCATGTGGGGGTCGTGCACTGCCCACAACACTGCTGCACGTTCGGCGAAATTACGGCGAGTTATATGCACACATGGCCCAATCGGGAATAATCCTGGACCCATCGCCATGGCCCATACATAACCTTGGACGACGAATAGGCGTGTTGAAGTAGAGGAGAATGAATTGGGCTTGGAGAAGTTGAGGGATTTTCCAAGTATAAATAGGTGGTGAAACCAGGAGTATAATTATTTAGAAGTCTGGTATTTTTTTCAACCATACTAAGTCTCTATTAATACACTGTCAACATGGCTCCTATTCAATACTCCTCTGCTAAAGAAGGTTTCACCAACAAGAACATCCAGTTCAACACAGAAAAGGCCGTCTCTAACGGCGATGCTTTGCTCACCAAGTTCACCTACGAGAACTCTGTAGTCGAGAAGGACCCATCTACTGGTAGATTGAGTGTCACTCCTACTGCTATCGACTACGACTTCAAGGTTGACTTGAAGGTCCCAAAGGTCGGTTTATTGTTGGTCGGTTTAGGTGGTAACAACGGTACCACTCTTGTTTCCTCCATCTTGGCTAACAAGCACAACATCTCTTTCGAAAACAAGGAGGGTGTTGTCAAGCCAAACTACTACGGTTCCGTCACCCAATCTTCTACCATCAAGCTTGGTATTGACAAGGAAACCGGTAACGATGTTTACGCTCCATTCAACTCCATTGTTCCATTCGTTAACCCTAACGACTTAGTTGTCAGTGGTTGGGATATCAACGGCTTGCCATTAGACCAAGCCATGAAGAGAGCTCAAGTTTTGGACATTGACTTGCAAAAGAAGTTAACTCCATACTTGAAGGAAATCACTCCAAAGCCATCTATCTACTACCCAGATTTCATTGCTTTGAACCAAACTGAAAGAGCTAACAACATCTTCAACAAGACCGCCAAGGGTGAACCAAATGTCGGTGACAAGTGGGCTGATGTTGAGAGAATCAGAAAGGACATCAGAGACTTCAAGGAGTCTAACTCTTTGGACAAGGTCATTGTCTTGTGGTCTGCTAACACTGAGAGATACGCCGACGTCTTAGAAAACGTCAACGACACCTCTGACAACATCTTGGCTGCCATCAAGAACAATCACGCTGAGATCGCTCCATCTACCATCTTCGCCGTTGCCTCCATTTTGGAGAAGGTTCCATACATTAACGGTTCTCCACAAAACACCTTCGTTCCAGGTGTCATTGAATTGGCCGAGAAGAACAACTCCTTCATTGGTGGTGATGACTTCAAGAGTGGTCAAACCAAGATCAAGTCCGTCTTGGCCCAATTTTTGGTCGATGCCGGTATCAAGCCACTTTCCATCGCTTCTTACAACCACTTGGGTAACAACGATGGTTACAACTTGAGTTCTCCAAAGCAATTCAGATCCAAGGAGATCTCCAAGCAATCCGTTGTTGATGACATGATTGAGTCCAACGAGATCTTGTACAACAAGGAAGATGGTGACAAGGTTGATCACTGTATCGTCATTAAGTACTTGCCAGCTGTCGGTGACTCCAAGGTTGCCATGGATGAGTACTACTCCGAGTTGATGCTCGGTGGACACAACAAGATTTCTATTCACAACGTCTGTGAGGACTCCTTGTTAGCCACTCCATTGATTCTTGATTTAGTCATTGTTACTGAGTTCTTGGAGAGAGTTCACTACAAGAGATCTGACGAGGGTGACGACAAGTACCAAGACTTCTACGCTGTCTTGACCTTGTTGTCCTACTGGTTGAAGGCTCCATTGTCTAAGCCAGGTTTCAAGCCAATCAACGGTTTGAACAAGCAAAGACAAGCATTGGAGAACTTGTTGAGATTATTGGTCGGTTTACCAGTCAACAACGAGTTGAGATTCGAGGAGAGATTGTTGTAACTTAATAGTATAGAGTGTTCATAATAATTAATTAAATTCAGGTAATTTGTGTTTTCGAAGATGAAGATTTCGTAGAGCAAAGTTGTAGCAATCTATGGAGAGGTATATTTTATCTTGAATTGTCAGCTTCAATAGGAGTGTAATATCTGTTCGAGGATATCATTAAACGAAGTCAAGTAACCATATTTTTTAGCCACTTCGAGTCCAGTCCCGGCCGTTATAACCCCCACAACTTTCAGATGGATAAATGGCACTTTCTGGACTCCGTATCTGAAGATTTTTCATCAAAGCATTCCGATTTTGCCTCGGCACTCGATAAACCTCACGTCTTCATGTCTCTTTCATACATACCTTTGTTTTCTAACTAGCTATAGTTACTAGATTTTCACGAAAAACTACTGAAAAACAAGATTCAACCCGCACCATACCGTATTTTCCAGGATCATACTACAATCCCAATGGTAATCACCATCCCAAACCCATTCCTTCCAAGACATTTATCCTCTTCTCCATCTGCCCATACTTAAGAGACCCTCCAGCCATATTCCAGTCACGTGCATTTCCTTAACGGGAGCGATAACTTAAATCGCGTTTTGGACCAATTCGGAACGCGGCACGGATTTCTTGGTGTAGTGCGATGGATAGAAGAGTGTGAGTGTGAGTGTGAGTGTGAGTGTGAGTGTGAGTGTGAGCGTGTGAGTATGAGACAGTGAGACAGTGAGACAGTGAGAGAGTGTGAGTATTAGATAGTATGAGATAGGTGAGTGTGAGATAATGTGAGAGAGTAGTGCGACAGGTGTATGTGTAGTGTATGTGTAGTGTATGTGTAGACGTGAAAATTATCATGAGATGGTGTTCCTGGGGTTTTGACAGCTGTATCCTCGGCGAGATTGTTATCTCTAACGCACTCCATGGATCCCTCGCATGGGCAGTTCCTTTGATGCTTAGTGGTTAATTTCAGACGCTCCCGAAGGCTCGTTTCATGTCCTCTCGGTTGAAGGAAAATCGGAGCACTTTTAAATGACTGTCACCAGACGCGTTGAGTCGTCATATCAAATAAAAAATACACACCCCATATCGATGTTTCTTGGTCCGGGCAATGCTTATCATATCAATGCTCGTTCTATGACCTCATGTAATAAAGTGCTTGGTTATGTACTGTACTCCACAACCGGGTTTTTTTGCAGTCGCTGATTGCGGTGCCCCACCATTGAGACTTTTATCTGCAGCATATCCAACAAATTCTACCAGATCCTTTTGCGGTGCAGGATGTGCCAACCCAACAAAAGCCTCTCGCCAGCTAACAAAGTAGGGGGAACACGCCAAATGTCGGCGGGTGCACGTGACACATCAATGCACTTACACACCCGGTGAACAATGGAGACGGCCTGGTCTAATAATCATATGGCAAGCGGTACACCTGCTAACAATGGCAGAGAGAGAAATTTCCGTTTTGGGCAACTAAGCGAACGAAGGTTGATTTCCAGGGAGTCTAACCGGTGGCATGAAGTAGCAAAATTGTCAGCGACAGCAAAATGGGGACGACGAGAAAAACGACGTTGTGGAAACCGAGTGACCACGACGTAATATGTTGCCACATGGGATTAGCACCCCAACATCAGGGTGCACTCAACGGAACGATTGAATATTCGCCAACAGCGAAACTGTTGAGGTTGGCAATGGCAGCAGGCATCAGGTCATTACACTTTCCAGGTACGGTGGTATGGTGGTGGTGGTGGTGGTGGTGGTGTGTCCCGGCTCTGTACACAACGAGGTGGTGAATGTTGGTGAAAATACGGTGGTACTGAGACCGAGTTCCTGAGAGGACAATGGCTTTTTCTGAGACGATCGGCGCAAAAATAGTGAGAGTGTGAGGATAAAATAGTGGGAGAGCGATCAAATACCACCGAGAAGCATAGCCAGCATCAAACTCCAGCAATAACACACCCTACATAATCAGAAATCCCACACCCCCAAGAATTCAGATTTGATGGCTCTTGGCACGCTTTGGGTCTTTGGGATTTGGAGATTGGAAGGAATTTGGGGTTTTTAAGCTTTATTGATGCTATTTTCTACCGTGGTATGAGATTTTATCACTACACTGTGATCCTCTATGTTCTTACTGTTCTTACTGTTCTTACTGTTCCTCTTAGGTACTTAACCATCGTAGGGCCATAAGACCACTGAGTTGCTTGCGCATTTTTGTCGTCTGCAGTTTTTTCTCCACCACCACCTCCCTAAACTGCTTGCAGCGTGAGTGTTCCCCTCCTCGCCGTAATTAGCAGAACTGAATAGGAAAATACATAGATGCAAATGAATTAAAGCGTTGGAGTAGCGTTGGAGAACTGAACTGGATAACCACCAGAATTGCCACTGTACTTGAGTTGATGCAATTGTTCGTTCTCTTTATGTTATTGACTAATTGACTAATTCTCGAATTACCTCCCTATTTGCAGTCAATTGCCCCTCTCTTCCTCTTATAAACCCATTCCAATCCATACCGACACCACCACCACCACCTCCTCCACACCCTCTTCCCGTTTCTTTTCTTTTCTTCCTGAGACTGCACACGCTAACCTAGTAACCTCACTCAGACGCTGTACCTTCTTACCTTCTTGCCCTCTTGCCCTCATACGCTCTCTACCCAATCTCCTACTCTCTGTGTTTGCCCTCTTTCCTCGTTCTGGCAGTACTGTACCCTCTCCTCGCACTCCTCTCACTCCTCTTCTCTCTACGCCACCCTGCAAATCTAACTTTTGGGGTGTGCTTGTGAGCATTCGCAGTATTTTGTATATATACCCCGTTGTTTCCTGAGGGTTTATCGTTGTGGTGATTGTTAGTGCTACATTGCTTTGCCGTTCTACCGTTGTCCCGTTTTTACTGGTGATTCTTACTACTATTATTTGTTAGTTGCCCAGTATACTGCAGTTTCAGTGCCCTAGTCCGTCCTCATACCGCCACAAGAAATCCGGTATTGCCAGCTAACTCGCCCTAAGAATTGCATTTCGTCTTTAGCTCCGACTTAGACGCCCATCTCGCACCGAGTTCACTCCGTACCACCACCACCAAGAACCCGCCACAAGCTCAATTCTAGCATGTCTCCTCTCACCGTCGCCGTCGGCGAAGCCAAACCAGGTGAGACCGCCCCAAGAAGAAAAACCGCCCAGAAGGATGGCGCTGTGATCAGACCCACCGACTCGAAGGCTAACACAATGCCTGAGTTCTTCGACGAGTGTGTGGGCCGTCACGGAACCAGAAACGCCATGGCCTGGAGAACCCTCATCGACACCCACACCGAAACCAAGAAAGTCACCAAGATCATTGACGGCGAAGAAGTCAAGGTCGACAAGCAATGGATCTTCTACGAAATGTCCCCATACAAGTACATCTCTTTCGTTGACTTGCAGACTCTCGTCAAGAACTACTCTCAGGGTCTTCTTGAGGTCGGACTTTCTCCAAACCAGCAATCTAAGCTCTTCGTCTTTGCCGCTACTTCCCCACAATGGATGCAATCGTACTTGGCTGCTGGTTTCCAGAACATTCCTATCGTCACTGCTTACGATACCTTGGGAGAGTCCGGATTGACCCATTCCTTGGTCCAAACCGGTGCCGATGCCATCTACACCGAGAACCTGTTGTTACCATCGTTGCTCAAGCCCCTTGCTCAGGCCAAGGATGTCAAATACATCATCCACTCGGAGCCAATTGATCCGGAAGACAAGAGATCCAACGGAACCCTCTACAGCAACGCTAAGAAGGCCCAGGATAAGATCTTGGAAATCAGACCTGACATTAAGTTCATTTCCTACGGTGAGGTCATTGAGCTCGGAAAGAACGCAAAGGAAAAGACTAGCAACCCACCTAAGCCATCTGATTTGTCTTGTATCATGTACACATCTGGTTCCACAGGTGATCCAAAGGGTGTTGTTTTGACCAATGAGAATGTTCTCGCTGCTGTCGGTGGTATCACTTGTATCGCCAACAGAGATATGGTCAAGAATACCGATAGAATCATTGCCTTCCTTCCATTAGCACATATTTTCGAATTGGCCTTCGAAACCGTCTCTTTCTGGTGGGGTGGTTGCTTGGGTTACGCCAATGTCAAGACATTGACTGACACCTCGTGTAGAAACTGTAAGTCGGATTTGGTGGAGTTCAAGCCAACTGTCATGGTTGGTGTTGCTGCTGTCTGGGAATCCGTTCGTAAAGGTGTCTTGGCCAAGGTCAAGCAATTGCCACCTTTCACTCAGAAGATCTTCTGGACCGCTTTCAAGGCCAAGCAGACTTTCTCTGCTTACCACATCCCAGGAGCAAGTTTGTTCGACGTGATTTTCAAGAAGATTAAGGCTGCTACTGGTGGAGAGTTGAGACTTGTGCTTAACGGTGGTTCTCCTATTTCCATTGATGCGCAAGTCTTCATCACTACCCTTATCGCTCCAATGTTGTTAGGTTATGGTCTTACTGAAACTGGTGCTAACACCTCCATTGTCGAACACACAAGATTTGAATATGGTACCTTGGGTACGCTTACTGGTGCAATCACTGCTAAGTTGATTGATGTTCCAGATGCCGGTTATTGGGCTAAGGACAACCAGGGTGAGATTTTATTGCAAGGTAAGTGTATCACAAAGGAGTACTACAAGAATGAAAAGGAAACTGCTGAAGCTTTTACCGAAGATGGCTGGTTTAGAACTGGTGATATTGGTGAATGGACTTCTAACGGTGGTCTTAAGATCATTGACAGAAAGAAGAATTTGGTTAAGACTTTGAACGGTGAATACATTGCCTTGGAGAAGTTGGAATCCGTCTACAGATCTAACCCATTGGTGCTTAACTTATGTGTTTACGCTGACCAAAGTAAGGTCAAACCAATTGCCATTGTCTTGCCAATCGAAGACCATCTTAAGTCATTCCTTGTGGATGAGAAGATATACACCAAGGAACAATTGAAGACTAAGGAATTGAGCCACATATGTGCTGACAACAAGGTTGTTCATGCTGTTACTCACGCGTTAATCGCTACTGGTAAGGCTCAAGGATTGAGAGGTATTGAGTTACTCCAAACCGTTGTGTTGTTGGACGATGAATGGACTCCACAGAACGGTTTCGTCACCTCTGCACAGAAATTACAAAGAAAGAAGATCTTGGCCTCATGTAAAGACAAGGTTGATGCCGCTTATGCCGAGTCTGGTTAAAATACAAAATAACGAAAAGTATTGGTTTATAACCTGTTTCTCAACGGGCAATTTTGTCTCTGTGTATTTATTTGCTTCGTTTGTACTATTGATCGTAAGGCTCCTCTATTTTGTTAATTTATAATATTCATGTTTAATAAGTTCGAAATGATGTATTTTGTAGTTTGATGGAGCATTACTGTTTCACAGTATACTCCAAGAAACGACTCCAAGAAACCGTACGAAGTGTAGATTGAACAATCTGTAATCTTATTTGGTATGAGTCTCCACCATTGATTCTATTGCGATGATAACTTCTAGTGTACATTTATATTAATTTATGAAGAGACAAAGGTGATGTTTTATCATGTATCTCGATCAGTGACATCTATATCTATAGTTTATAGCAAGGAATATAGCAAGGAATAGAAGCAGTGTTAACTGTTGCTGAAGTATGCAGTGGATCTAGTTTGAATAGAATCTACTACTTTCAAACTCCTTTGAACACCTTCTTGATTTCGCTTAAGTCGTATTTATCGTTCAAGCAGAGTTGCAATAAAATTCTGGCCTTTTGGGGGTTTAAGTACCCTCCAGCAATTGCGTTGTTGAATGTAAGTGGGTCAGCCAACTCTTCATTTCTGACCTTTGGAAGTGCTCCAATTGGAACTCTACCATCCATTGAACGCTTTGCGTATATAATTGGGAATGTACCTCCCATGCTCTGGACTAAATCAGACAAGTATTGGTTGGTAACATCAGATAAAGACCCAGCACCCATGGTAGCGATGACGAGGCCCTTTGCATCGAGCTCGCGTACTGCTACTTCTATAAGTTTGTTGTTTAACCCTTGATGAGCGTATATAACAGGAACCTCTGGTAAATCGACTTCTGATAGTGGTAGTTGTAAGTTGAAATAAGTCATTCCAAGAGGTTTGGCAGCGGGGTAGTAGAAATGGATCTCGTTATCAACAAAGTTACCCACATAACCCTGACCAATGGACTTGAAGGTATCCAAGGAATTGGCATTTGACTTTGTAATATAGTATCCGGATCCTATTCTATCGTTAAGTGCAATCAATACACCTCTTCCTCGAGACTCTCTCGCAGCTGCAATGACACATGCTTGATACAAGTTCATGGGTCCATCAGAAGAGATAGCTGTTGAAGGCCTCATAGATCCACACATCACGATGGGCTTGTACGTATTGATAGTTAACTGCAAAAAGAATGCAGTTTCCTCCATGGTATCAGTACCATGAGTTATGACAATACCATCGTATTTTGGCAAGTCTAATTGGATCTTCTCATATAATGACAACAATTCCTTGGTTCCGAATTCCTTTGAGTCAATGTTCAACAATTGCTCATATTCCAAAATACACGTAGTAGAAAGGTCCGGAATGGACTGGACCAAATCCTCAATGGTCAAATCAACTTCGTACCCTGCTGTCTGGTGAGCAGTAGCACCTTTGGAAGCAATAGTTCCACCCGTTCCTATGACTTTGATGGTAGGCAAGGTGTCAAAATTAGTGGACGTTTCCGATGTTCCACTGACTATGGAATTAGATCTGTATCTTATTCTGAACTGGCTATGGGAGATATCTCTGCTGTCATCATGAATTTCATAGGTAGTCTCTTCAGGAAGCGATTGCAACTGAAAGAAGCTGCTGGAAGATGACATTGACATCTTCTATTGCGATTTCTTCGAGGATCCTGGCTCTAGTGCTACACTAGTATGCTTCCACCCACTTACTACTGGCAATTCAAACGAAGGCTACCTTGATTATAATCAATCAAATCCACTTCATCTTTAACCAACAACCTCTCTTAACGAAGCGCTCCATCGCTTCTCTGCATGTACCTCAATCCGTTTTCGGAACAAACTCCGTAACGTGCCGCAGTAATTTTGCAATCGCCTTGTGGTTCGGTGCGGTACCTGAGGAGGGAGAGAATGGTGATGGTGGGGTTTAAATATGGATAAATGAGTGATGGTGATGGTGATGTTAATAAGTGTAGTATGTGAAAGGTAGCAAGAGTTGGTCTTCAAATAGCCCTTCTTATTGGAACGACAAAAGATACAAATAATTGGCCAATATCTTATGGAGTCGTGCTCACTTTTCTTCAGTTCCACGGTTTTAATTCCACCATTTTTAATAGATTTTCTGAAAATTCCGTTAAATATGTTAAAATTAGATAATCCACAAAATTGGAAAATAGAGATCATAGTCTTATTACATTAAGGTGACATAGTAGAAGGAATTTACTTGTCGGGGTAGGAATAGTGAGAAATCAGCTAACCAGAGAGAAGAAAAACGGAGCCAGATTATGAAATGGCCATTATCCCAAATGTAATATTGCTTCCCTATAATATATTATATACATGTTAATAACGCCTATTGCCCGAGAACCAGACAACTTTCATCATTAACTTCTTAGTTCATAAATGAACCAAGATCTAATAAATCTATTTGAGGTTTCCATCTTTGAAGTTTCCACAAATACAATCACCAACTAAAATATGACTGCGAAAACGCATCAAACACTATGATATATGTACTTCAAAGACACCAATGTCTCCAAACTTCATTTTTAACTTATGCTATTTGATACTACAACCTAGAGATTTGATATAACTTTAACGTCAAACTTTACCATTCACTCATGATTAAGAATAAATCAACTAGTTCAAGCACAATCATATACCAAAGTACCTTTCCTATCTATCCAGCGCTACCACCTCAAATCTGCTTTTCCGGTCGTGTCCATACCACAACCATATTCAATATATAGTGAATTATTCATTAATACCAAGTTCTATAGAATATACCTCATCTTAATACGGTAAATATTGCTTGACATGGGATTCTTTAGTAAGACCGAGGAGGCGCCCAAAGCACCTCCAAACAAAGCTAAACGGAAGGAGTGTTGGGATGCTCGTGATAAGTTCTTTGACTGTCTCTTGACCAACAATATAGACAACTCGTTAGACCCAAAAGAGTTAGACAACGTCAAGACCAAATGTGGAGCTTTGAAAGACGACTTCGAAGGCAAGTGCGTAGCAACTTGGGTGAAGTACTTCCAGGAAAAGCGTTACAATGACTTAACGAGACAAAGATACATTGAAAAATTGGAGTCTGAAGGTGCCCAGCCATTGCCTTTTAAATTGGATAACCGTAAGTGATTGAAGCACAGGTTAATCCCCCAGAATGGCTTTATAACCCAGATTTCTTACATCCTCCTACATCCTCAAGCAGTAAGTTGAACTGGGAATGTTCGACAATACCGAACAACTATCCACATCCTGTAAATACCATCCATAATACCATGTCGTGTGTCATGATTCCAATAGTAAATAAATATATATATGCAAGTATCCTTAAATATATAAGAAGTAAAAATATGCAATTTCTTACATTTCTATAAAGATGTAAATGCAAAGGTGGTGCAAGTCCAGCCTCTGAATTCTTTTAGGGAACAGCTTGATCATCCTATTTAGCTGTGATGAAAATAGGTTCTCTTCCCACTATCTGAAGATTTTCTTTATTAAGAGTATCCAATACGGTTCCCCATTCATATTCTCCCTTTTCTAATATGACAAATCCCAAGTCAACATCAAGCCTTTGACCCGGTTCAATACCCGCCTTACTAACAAGGCTCTGGAGTACTCCATTGATAAGAATCTTTCGGTCAATAGACATTTGCGTTTTTATAAAGCTTGGGTTATTGGTACTTATTGTGGAAATAATATTGCTTGGAAAAGGGAGGTGTCTAAGTATACCATTGATAGTAGTATCAGTATAGTTGACAATTGTTGTCCTAATCGTATAGAATTCGTCAGTTTCTAAGAGAAATTGAGTTCCTTCTCTAATAGCCGGCGTTTCTGCTTCATCGCATTTTACGATAGTAGTCAATAATCTGATTTTGTTGTACACCAAGACGTTGGCCATTTTATTCGTTAGTCTGATTGAGCGCAATTCAATGTTACCTGATCTCTTTCCTGTAGCCTTGGTTTCTATGGTTTCCCAAGAGGAGGAGAGCCTTTTAAGGAGAACATCACGAAGCCAAAACATCTCTCTCATTTGACTTTCTTCAGCTTCGCTAATTGAATAGTTCTTAATAAACTGTTTATTACGCAATGAAGGAATTGGACTAGTGAGGTCTACATCCTCAGAAGATATTCTTTTAACTGGCACGAGGAACCTAGTTGTCTTCCCTGGCTCTATGATTTCATCAACATCAAAGCGACGATCCTGAGAAAATGTGTACAGTAATGAACAAGATAACTTCTCATTCCACGAATTTCGTAAATCAACTAGGAATAGACAGTAATCACTGATTTCTTCCGTGTCAGATTTTATGACTGCAGTTATAAATGACAACACGTTTTCAAGGTTCTCTAATATGAGATCGCCCGTGTCACCTTCAAATCCTTGAAGAGAGGAGGAAAATAATGGTAAAACATCACATCCGACGACCTCCAACGATGGCATGATTGAAACATTCAATGGAACATGTACATATTTGATATAGCTCTTGGAGAGATCATCGGACTGTTTATGAGCATATTCCAAAATTATTTTCAGTTCTTTCATTCCTCTCCTTCCTGTAATTTCGTAGTCTATAGTCATCTCACTTGATGGCTCAATCGTTGTGTACTTCTCCATTATAGTTTGTTTATTAAGGATTTTGAATGGTTTGAACTTCAATAGGTACCACTCAATTTCATAAATTTCAGACGCTGGGAGGGGCTGAGCGCCACCTACCGCAATTAATTTCTTGTTCAATGGTTCTATTGTAGAGTCCCAGAAGGAGAATGACAAGTAGTTAATCAATACAGAAGAATGGTTAGCTAATGAAATTGTGAAATTTAATTTCTCTCCCTCTAAAAGCATCAACCAACCATTGGTGACCAGTATTCCAGTTAGTGATAAGGTTGGTTGCGGCGGAATGACATTCAAGACTAGACTCTTTGTAGTAGCACGCTGTCCAATGTTATTATCTCTTAAATTCTGACACACCTGCGAAAGTGTATTGAGCTTTTTGCGAGACGGAAGTTGCTCACCGGGTTTAACTTTAATCAATCCATTGTTCAATTCTTTGTCAATAATGCGGAAGTACTGTTCGGCACATCCACAAACACTTATATTGAAGCCAACGACTTTCAATTCACCCAAATCCAATGGTTTGAATCCAACAATGAACTGTTCAGTTGATGTAGGTGGAACAACAATGTTTGGGTTAGTAGTGTTGGAGGAACTGGTGAGGGGCTGATTGCCGTTGGTTATAGTTGCTGTAGGAGTCCTTCGAGGAGCTGTGTTAGAGGCTGTGACAACTCTCAACTTGCTTACCAGTCCATTTGTTATCTTTCCTAATGCGGTTGGATGTATTTGCTGGTTGGCAGGACGGATCAGATTCTTGATGGTTTGAACTATGACATCTCCTTCAGTCACGATTGTAATGTCATTTACTTCTATTTCGAAGGCGAAAGGATTTTGCAACAGTACCTTCAATTGGTATGTATCGTCACAAATCAAAATCTTGTCTCTATTGATAGTGCTCGTACCATTGCTGATTTTGTTGTAAGGATCAAAAAATGTTTGCAGGGCATCGTATTCCGTATTTCCTGGAGAACTAGAGCCGGAAGTACTAGCAGATGATGCTACCAACCCCAAATTGTTGGAGCTCTTTTCATACTCCAGAAATGGTAGTACCTCATCCTTATTTTTAACACTAATGAACTTCACTTTCCGCACCATAAATGGATCCCAATATGGTACGCTCAACCGAAGATTATTTCTATTTGATAAAAAGAGTATGTGGTCTATTTTTCCCTTCAACTTTAATTGATCATCGGCTGGTAAGCAATGCGTATAGCGGGTCAAAAGCAATGTACAGAGCTCCAAAAGAAATGGATAGTCTTTTGAAGTCTCAGCAATCTTGAGGCAGAGACGTAACAACTGGATCTGAAGTGAAATCCAATTTCCTTGTCCGTGGAGACCAGCATCAATTGCTGAGCTCTCAGTTTCAACATTGATTCCATAAATAGAGAACATGTACTCAAAAATATCACGGATGCTCTGTTTCTGATCTTTGATACCTGTAACAGAAGCTATATTATTTTGAATGTCAATCTCGTCTCCATATGGACCTTCCCGTTTTTCGAGTTCCAATTTTGGCAAAATTCCCACTAATAAAATCCGTAATATGAATGCCCTCTTTCTAAAGAGGCCTAAATCAGTGTACATAGTTGCAAGCGTTGAGTAGATCCTGCATTGCTCAATTACGCCCATATCAACCAATTGTAGCTGGAAAACTTTATCAATTTCCTTGAGGATATCGTGTTTCAGAAAGTACTTTGAATCTACTATTGTATTTGTGGAGGCATTCGTCGTTACAATATTTTCCAAAAGAAGATTCGACAGATCGTTACCGCCAAGATGAACAGCAATCATGAACTTGATTATCCGTAAAATGGCCTCGACATATACTATATCTGGAACCATATTTTCAAAATCGTTGGTGCTGAGCTGGTAAAAATGCATTACTTTCGAAGATAGTAAATGTACAAATTCTGGAAGCGGTAACGCACTCAAATCCGATCCAGATGATCCAACTCCGGATGGAAAATTGAAACTAACGGAGCTACTAGAAGAATTTCTTGGTGAATGTCCTGGTTTGGTAGTTGTTTTATGGAAACCGTTAGAATTTTGATCTAAGGAAGTTCGATTTGGTGATAATAGGTCATTATTGGCCAAGCTCAGGAGTCTATTCTTGGACACCTGAATAATATTGTTGAGAACTTGGTTTTGCAATTGGTACGGAGATCCTATGTATTGCAATAGCAACACCAGTATACTTATACCTTCCAATGCACTTCCAAGCCAAAGGTAGTCATCACATTTCTTAAGAGCGACAGCTGCTTCCATGAAACGCTGTAAGGCATCTACGTACTTACCAGCCAATAAGTAGAAATTGCCCATTAATTTTGACTGACGACCATCGTGTCTCTGCTGAGACTTTGCCTTATCCGTGGATGCTCCTGCTGAATCAGGCCCGCCAAAAGAGACTTTAAAAGAAGTAGAACCCGAGCTGATGCGCTTTTGAGCCTGATTGATCGTTTTAGTAAGTATATGACTGTCTGTGATAGAAATGGGCGATCTAAGAGTGATATTGGAGTACAGAGCTGCGTAGTTGTCCAATGCCGAGAGAAAATTCTGGGTAATTTCACATTTTATCGTTTCCAAAGCGTTGAAGTTGTGGTCCAGAGAGCCACTGTAGTAGAATGTATTTTTCACTGAATGGTCATTCGGACGGTTAAGATCGACGATTTTGTCAGCTGGCGTATCAAATACAATGATATTATGAACTATGGATGCTGGATAGATAGATTTGAGGTTGAGGATATGTTTTTCACTATCGAAATCAGGCGTGTATTTCGCTATTCCCACGATAATGAACGTCTTTCTGTATGGTTCGAAGTCGTGCAAGAAGATGGACTCGGCGTCGGGTGTAGATACCAAGAAGTCGAGGAAAATTCGTCCATTGGGGAATCCCTGTGGGTTGAAATGCTGGAGCTTTTGGTTGGGCGATAAGTCTAGCAATCGTATTTCATGGACCACCGATTGAAGGGTGTCCAAGTAGCTGGTGAAGACTGTTTTGGAACAGCCATTGACGGGGACAATTAGGGTTTTCACACGAGCCGGTGTGGTGTAACCGTAGCCAGTCGACATGGAGAGGGTGATATGAATGTAATGAATGGTTTAGGAGGCTCTTGGAGTGTTTTCTGGATCTTTTTGAGTACGGCGGTTAGCACTGATCTGGTTGTTTAATGGAACTAGAAATATATACAGGGTGTCTTACTTGGAGACATGCTATGGAGGAGGAGGATAAAGTCGGGTGTTAATGGTATGGATGGTAGTTCCAGTCGATGCTGATATCAACTGTTGAATCTATGAGATGTTGAAATAAATATTTCCTCTAAAATAAAACAAAAACGAATAACTAACAACTACTCGTAACACCACTCGTAATGATAAATAAATAAATATAAATAAATAGATTTATTCTTACAGCCAAATTCTTACAGCCAAACAAACCAAAAATAGACGCTGCGGTGAGACAGATTTACTGCGCGAATGTTAGGGAAGATTAAGGGGAAGAAAGTGCTTAACTATGGGGAGTTCTCGTTAGTGAGAGTTTAACTATGAGAAAAGGTGCGGTGTGGTAGTGAGAGAATGCTTTTTCTCGTGGTAGAAGAAGAAAAAGCTCGTCTTGGTGTAGTTTTCGTTGTGGGTGTGTTGTATTCGTACTCTTGTGGCTAGTCGCGTTGTTTTGTACTGGCGTTGTGGTAGAGAGACTAGAGTATGTCTTTTATGGTAGAAGTATATCCGTATATCTGGGTACCCATTAATTAATGAGAGATAATTTAAAACAGGATGTATTTAGGGAATCAGTGGGTGGCTATGTGTTGGGACAGGTAATTCTCGGTGTGATATTCATAAAATCATCATGGTAAGTGGTCTCAGTCGAGGGTGATAGTTCACGGAGTTGTCTGTTTATGATGTTTGTCTATGTTGTCTATGTGACAGTCTCGCAGCTGCACAGTCTCTTGGTGCTTAGTCTCGCAATTCTACACCCTTTTTCAGCGCGTTTGTTTAGTGAATCTGTTCTGTGCCTCTCAGTGGCGGTTGATCTCTCAGTCGAAGTCGCAGTCGTCTCATTGTACTATCATTCTGTCTTTTTTTGCAACTTTCCATTTTATGTTTTGTCAAACTTCTAGCTGAAACAATATTTTAATTATAGATAACACTTCCATTTTACATTATATAAATCAATAGTTGAGCAACACTCAACAATATCTTTATTAAAAGTAGACATCTCCTTCAGAGTTATTCCTGAAATAGCTTTCTTCTTGTAATCAATGGGGACTCCAGAGAAATCGGGTATTTATAAATATTAATAAATTTGAATCGTACCAAATTCCAGATTTCTAATTATAAAATAACCACTTTCTATCACTTCAACACCACTCCACTATAACAACCTCCATGCTACCTATTTCTTATCTCCCTCTCCCTCTCCCTCTCCCTCCATCTCCATGGACTCTTACTCCTTTCATCTTGATACTCGTTCCACTTCCGACCCGTTACCCCACCCCGGATCTCCCCAGCTTCCGAAATACACTTGATTTCGATTTTTCACTTTCACTTTCATAAAACAACTAATACCTTTCTTTCTCCTCCCCAGAGAAAGCTATCCTTCTCGATTCTCGTATTAGTATCGCTCTGTACCCCTGTAATGTACAAGCTAAACAAGGTGCTCGATGCAGCTTTGGTGGCCGTCATAGGCTACCATTTGCTCATCGCGCCGTACACTAAGGTGGAGGAATCATTCAACATTCAAGCCATTCATGATATCGTCAATTACGGTATCTTCCCCAAGCTGACTGTGGAGGAGAACTACGACCATATCAAGTTTCCCGGTGTTGTTCCAAGAACTTTTGTCGGCAGCTTGGTAATTGGCCTAATTGTAAAGGCTTTCAATTTTGTTTCTGCTATCTTTGGCTATGATCTTATCAATGGTGAAGGCAGCCAGTTGGAATTGCAATTGGTGGTTAGAGCTGTTTTGGGATTAGCCAACGCCTTTTCGCTTTTTTCTTTGAGGGACAGTGTAAATAAGATCACCGTCAGTGATAAGAAAAGCAAGCATAAGGGTGTCATTGGTTTCTGGTTCCTGGTGTTACTTTTGACCCAATTCCACTTGTTATTCTACTCAACCCGTACTTTACCAAACTTCATTGCTTTGCCATTGGTCACCTATGGTGTCAGCAAACTTGTCGAGGGCAACATTTACGGATACTCTTGGTTAGCGTTCGCTGGTATCGTTTTCAGGGCAGAGGTCGGTTTATTTGGCATAATCATTGCTATTGTGTCAGCATTTGCATTCGGTCAATCAAACATTTTTATCAATGTGGTTCTGTTGGCAGCAGGTACCATTTTCGGAGGTTTGACATCCATGTTGGTTGACTCTTACTTCTGGGGACGTTTATTGCTTCCTGAATTGGAGTCATTCTTCTTCAACGTAGTTGAGGGAAAGGCATCTGAATGGGGAGTTGAGCCATGGGGTGCTTACTTCACCCAGTACAGTCTCCAGTTGTTCAGACCACCAGTGATCCTCTTATTATTATTACCAGGTCTTATTAGCGATCCTGCTGATGACGGAACTTCAATTGTAGAGCAAGCTGAAAAGAAGAAGGTTACTCATCCTGCTAGACATTCCTTGAGAATCTTGTTCACCTCATCCATTTTGTTTGTGGCTGCTATGTCGTTCCAACCCCACAAAGAATGGCGTTTCATCATTTATATTGTTCCTGTTTTGATTTTGCAAGCTGCCAACGGTCTCACTGGTCTTTCGATGAAGTGGAGTTATGGATGGTCTACCAAGCTTTTGGTTTTCATCATTGTTTGTAACATTTTCCTTAGCACTTTGATGTCACTCACTTTGGGTTATGTCTCGAAATTGAATTATCCAGGCGGAGAGGCATTAAGTTTTGTCAACGAATACGTTACGACTAACTACAAAAATGAACTGGTTTTCATTCACTCTGACGTTGCTGCTTGTATGAGTGGAATCACCAGATTTGGTGAAATCCATTCCAACTTGAGTACATATGATAAGACTGAGTTTCAATTTGAGTTGAAGGAGATCTGGGACAAAATTGACATTATAATCACGGAACAGAACATTGAAAACGCTCAGGAGAACCAGCATCCGCTTTTGACAAAGGCTGACTGGGACCTAATCCACGTCTCCCCAGTGTTCAAGGCTGTTACGGTAAGACCTCTAGTCCAATTGTTCTTCATGTACAAGCGTGACAATACAGTTCTCCAGACGTTGGGTAAACGTATTCTCGATGAAGCTCTTGAAGGTAAGGCTACCTTCTTGAAGGACTTCTTCTTAGGATTCCTCGCTACTAGAGATTACTTGTATGTGTACGAGAGAGTCGAAGGTGATGTGGAAGAGTCCCATTCTTCGATTGCCAGCAGCGAGTCCCATATCGAATCTCACAGTGAATCTGCAACCGAGTCTCCAATCGAGTCTGAAACCGAGTCTCCAGTCGAATCTGAAGCCGAGTCTCCAGTTGAGTCTGAAACCGAGTCCCCAGTTGAGTCTGAAACTGAGTCTCCAGTCGAGTTTGAAACCCAGCCTCAAACCGAATCACTCATAGAAAGTGACTCAACCGAAGAGACTCCTATTCAAGTGGTTCAGGATCCAATCGAAGAAATTAACCCTGTAAAAATAGAGGAAGATTTAAACCTGGAAATCGACAGTTTGGAGTCTGAGGTTGTCTAAGATCTAATTATTAGAATCATTAATCGTTTATACATTCTGTGCCATGTACAGCTAATATTACATACCTAATATACAATAATTTACAAATGTAACGTGCTTGCTAACTGGGAGCTCCCGACTGACTAAGTCTCGATTTCAAACTACTCACAGGAGAGAAGATTGGTTGGTTTATTTCGTCATCCGTTGGAAACATAATGGGGGTGATTCTTCTTAGGTGTTTGGCCGTTTCCACAGTGACTGTATCTGCTCCATCAGATGTCGTCGTTGAGTTGCCCAAAGATATATAACCTGGAGGAGGTTTAGAGCTCTTGGCTGTATCTCTGATTTTCAGGCCAAAGACAGGAGGCTCTGGTGGTAATATGGAGGTGAATTGAGTCCTCGAGTCTCTCGAGTCATTCGTGCTCAGTTGATATTCTGAAGATTTATCAAAAGAGAGGGACATTGCTCCCCTCTTTTCAGGAGACGATCTTGGAGTTGATCCTTTAGCCCTTCCTAAATGTTTCCTATAGGCGTCAATTTTCTCATATTTGAGTCGCTGGGTTGTCTCCTGTAACTTGGTCGGACTAAGACGAGTGGTTCCGGGAGTCGCGAAGATCCCCTTTCCAAATTGCAGACGCAAAGGTGTATTGAAATAATTGTCACCACTCTCACGAACTGGAGAACTTTTAGTAAATGACCTATGGCTTCTGCTCGCGAGAGGAGACAGCGTGCTCATGAAAGTGCTATTACTTACATCAAAACTAGACTCATCATAGAGCTCGTGATCATGTTTTTCTCTTGCCTTCAATACCCATAAATTCCAGATTGACTTTAAATGTGCACTTTGCCATCTCTCAATAAACAAATCACAACTTTGTTCATTTCTTTTAATAACCTTGATATAGGTCATCGACCATTTACTAATGATATCACGTAGCTTCAGAATATCCTTATTATTTATAAAGTCATCTGCAAGCTCATTGAAGTAAATGTTGTTCAAATAGCTCTCGTACCAGAGTAGTAAGCTTTTCTTTGCAAGTAATCTATTCTGCAAATCGTCTGCTTTGTCTCTTAAAGTTTGGTTGAAGGTAAACTTGGCTCTCCAATCAGTGAATGTCTTTTGGACCAATCTTCCAACCCTAATAGAATCTTCAAGCTGTAAGTCTAAAGCGTGCTTTTTGGAGAGGTTTTCATTAAACCGCTCAATCCAATAAACAAAGTATCTCCGCTTTAGATGTGGATTAATGATACTTGCTTCCAACTCGTTAATTTTCACATTAGATGTCTTCTCAAATCTACTTTTATAAGTCTGTTTCCATTTCCTAAAAGTCACTATTGTAGCAATCTTGTCTTGAAAATTGTAATTTTTCTCGAAAGATTCGGCTTCTAGATTGAATTGTTTGTGATACAACCGCGTTCTGTCAATGTAGATAAGAAAGAACTTCCGTAGAGTAGCTTGATCTGCAATCTGAGACAAATCAGATAGATTCTTATACCGACTTTTCCATTTTAAAAATTGGTCTTGAAGTAATTTTTGATCTGTAATTTTGGATGAATTTATCTCTGAGATCTTATTCGAAATTAGTTTCCTTGCCCAATTTCTGAAAGCCCCTTCAACCAACCTTTTATTCTTGGTGTCTCTTAACTTTGAGAGTTGATGCTCCGATTTCCAGATAGATAAGAACTTCTTAGTGTCAGAGTGGTCTTTACCCTCCTGGAATTTGACCATCTTTTGGCTAAACACAGTTTGCTGGTGCCAGAGTTGCAAATATCTTCGCATCAGTAAGATCTGATTAAAAGAATTTCCTTTCTCTACGTCTATTAACAGATCCTTCCAATACTTGAAAAATGACTTCTTGATGGAAGCATCAGCCTTTTCAATAGTATGAGATGCAATTAAGTTTAATCTCCACTTCTTCAACCAAGTGTCCTTGAATACAAATGATACAAGAATTCGATTGTTTGCCTGTTGCACAATATTCAAACATTTTTGAAGCTGGTAAGCTCTCTTCCATTTTCTCATATGCACAGATGTCAAAAAGGTAGTTTCTAGTTCTGATAATTTCCTTAATTTAGATCCAAGGTCTATACCATCCAAATTCCGAGAACGCTCATTTGTGGATTCATACCAATGAGACATGAAATGAGATAAAACTATCTTCTCCTTCAAATTGGAGAATTCCCTGTCCTTTTCTTGAGCCCTACGTATATTGTCCTCAACGTGCACTAGTTTTTGCTTCCAAAAGTATAGATGCCGCCTAGCAAGTTTCTTATCGATTAATTTCAAGTGTCGGTTACTCGTGTCAGTGAGATCTGAATAACGCTGAGTATAGATTGCAAGAAATCTTTTCTTGAAGAATAGATCTGCTTTCAAATTCAATTTATCGTGATTGGTAAGTGCTGAATTCCATTGCCAAGTGTATTTATCCAACAAAGTCCGATCGTAATAAGATCTAGTCTCATCCTCCAATCTTCTATAACGAATTTTCTTAGCAAACCATCGATTTAAATACTTCTCTTGGAGGTGCCTTTCTTTAGAAGGTGTCCACTTCTCAACCAAGCTTAGCTCTAGAAAGGACTGGGCTTCCAATTTGGACTTCCAGAGATAGAATATGATTTGCTTTGACTGGCTCTTCTTCAGATTTTCAAATACAGCAAGTCTCATCAATAGAGTCGTAGCATCTTCACTTTTTACGTAGGAAGCTGATAGCCATTTATGTAAGTGATTGAGCTCAAAAACGTCTGCTTTGAAACGTTTCGCTTCATCCTCATCTGGTTTGTCTCCATCTGGTTTGTTCTCAAAGTCCACGAAATTGTTTACCAAGCGAACAATTCTATTGACATATTCAAAATCATATGAATTAGTTAGTACTGGTAATTCACTGTAGATAAGTTTCAAGTAGTATCTCAAAACTGCGGGAAATGACAAGTCGAAGCCGAAGCTTTCGAATTCATTAATTTGTTCTATAATTTGGACAAGGTTACCATACAACTCTCTTTGATCATCTAAAGACAATGGTTGTAATATGCCAACTTCGGCGGAGTTTGAATCCGGAAGAAATTCAACATGATCAGGTGGACTCATGTCTACCACGCGGTCATCCTGAAAGTTGGAAAAGAATGGCGAGCTTTCTTTAGAAAATGAATCTTTATCAGCACAGATATATTGCTGTAGCCTTAGAAGAGCCCTCTCATTGAGAGCCATGAAATCGGTAGGCAATAATTGAGTACTATTTGGAGTTATATTTCCAACCAAAAAGGTGCGGAATATGGCATACCTTTTTTGATTATACTCTTCGGAATCCACTCCAAAGTAATCAATTCCGTTACGTTTCTTTACCAAATTGACCATGACTTTGACATACTTTTTCACATCTCTTAATGGATGCTCTTTACTGGAAAGAATATGAAGGAAGATATAATACGCCTTTTCGAGATCTTTATTAGTGCAACTGAAGTCAAGAGAAGTGGAACTGTCACGTTTGGCATTCTCATAGCTAAAAATAGAATCATCTAGTTCAGAAGGAGTTTCACGGTTAGTATTCATAGATTCATTTCCGACGTAATGATCCAACAAGTTTACTAACTTCTGTGAATCTTCACTATCCAAACCTAGATTAGACTCCAATTTGTTTTGAAGATCAGCGTAGAACAACAAGTCGTAGTGATAGCACCTACACAAATATGCTTCCAAGAGAGTCTGATAGTCCGAATTGAGCCGTATCAAGGATTCTACGAATTTCGAAAACTTTGTTATAACCATCGAGTACTGATCTCGTATTCTGGAAGGCCTACCAAGTTCGTTATTGGATGCCAACAAGTCGATTATATGATGAAGAACAGTATTATGGTTTTCTGTTCCGGAAGCTCCTCTTTCTTGGTCCTCGGTGGGATTTGAATCTTTTGGCTGCTCTCCGAACCGGCTCACATATTGTAGTATATCGATTCCGGTGAAAGTATTGGTATTTTCTGGCGATATTGTAGCATTCTGGCTATGGAAACATAACAATGTCAACGGCACAATCTCTTGAACCGACGGAGACACCGATATCTCGAGTTTTGTCGTGACTTTGCTGTCATAATTCACCGATTGAAGGATGCTCTCTATAGTCTGTTGGAGACGTGTTTCATAGATCGATAATGGTGTGTCTTCCAGAGGCAGAAACGCGTGCAATGAATGTAGATCTTTTACAGTCTTGTGAAGAAGATGCTTCAAGCGAACGGGGAACATCGTAGCATTCTTTACTGGCTGTTTACTGTGTTGAATAGGAAGAAGTAGAAGAAGTAAATGTGATTTAATTGGCGTCTAAAAGTCGTTTATATTAGGAAGGAGTTCCGGGGTGGTGAATGTACCTCGGAACTTGATGATTTCACGTGATTTCACTTTGAGTGTTGTTAAAGATGGTAGAGGAAAAGTAGGAGGAAAGCCATCGGTTTTGCATCCATAATAAGTGGAGAGGGTGGTACTAGAGGTTGATAAAGGTAGTTTATATTTTTATGGAGTTTGTGCATTGACTTCTTTTAATTGTAGGAGTGGGAGAAGCCAGGAGCTACTGCTAAGTTCTATAGTTTATGATGGTCTTAAAATGTGGAGACATTAGAAGAACGAAGTGACGAAATTTCTGCTAGTTCATGAAATCACCATCCTCGTTATTCTACTACACGTATTTTGCATTTCGGTATTTTGCAATCTACTACAGTTTTGCATTCTGCTACAGGAACCACCACGGACATCTACATCTACTTTCCGATTAAAAATGCCTTTTCCCATCAACAATTTGGGAAATACGCAAACCACTTCTCCAAAATTCTGCAACAACTCTGTTGGTAACATAAACCACTAAAGAAAATACTACATAGAACACTCACCAGCTTTTCTCGCTGCCACTATTTATTATTAGCATTATCACAATCAATATTATTATCGGTCTTATTCCCAACTTCTATTATTATTCAAGTTGCAGGCTTATATTCAGGACGCTTCTTTTGACGTATGACATAATTTGCAGTTTGCTGGGACGAACACCGATGGAGCTGTGATTAAGGTATCACTAGAATCTACTGTTGAAGTCACCTTTAGTCAACATAAAATACTCCAATGAAGTCTCCAGTATCAATTGAGGTACACCATACCGCCAAATCAGAGAAAACGCCGCCAATTAATGTATCCCATCAACTTATCCCATATCCGACCATACACCACGTGACTAACTCCATCATCTACCCCCGGTTTCCTCCTCTAACCTAAAAATAACTCTACACCACTTTTCTATTAACCAATGGATATTGCAAGCCACGACGAGTCATTCGGGGTCAAAGGGGCCAGAAGAAAGCTGTAGCAAGTAGCAGAAAACGTACCATTAAGTTGGTCTTACCAATTGATCTTTTAGTTGCCGTTGACGTTGTGAAAACTGACGGTATTCACTGTACTTCTAGAGAAATCACTATTGTTAAAGACTCCAGATCTGGAGGAAAGAAAGAGGTAAAGAATAAGGAAGAGACAGAGATCGAGAATAAAGAAGACAAAATAAAGAGTCTGAAGTAATAGGTGAATTAAGAACTTAGTCTCAATGTCTAACTACTCAGGTAGTAATATCAACAATAATAGTAGTAATAACAGTAATAATAGCACCAACAATACCAATAACAATAACCTCAGTATAAATACCAATTACTCCAACACTCATAGACACAGTTCTACAGATATCAACCGGCGGTCTGTCAGCTACGATGCCCAGAGAATTCGGTTGCCGTTTTCATCATCCAACTCGAACTTGTCGAGACTGAGTGTCCACAGCGATGTTCTTCCCTTGGATCATAACAGTAGTGGAAGCAGTAACCAAACGAACAGTAGTGGTGGAACTGGCAGTAATGCCAATCCGAGAAATCGGATATGGTCAGACGGTGCTATTTACGAGCGTCAATCTCGGTCCAACGATGCTTTAGGAGGTCGCCAGAGACTGTCATTTCAATCTTTAAGTTCGTCAGTGGAAAAGGATAGAACTTTGCAAACGTATCCTCTGAATGAAGCGTTTCACTTCTTATCAGTTGACGAGAGAGAACGTCTGTATTTTGATACCGAAACAGCATACCAACCGAATACTCCGACTGAATTGGAGGCACCAGATATACCAAAGAAACAACCGTCCTACTCCCCTCAGCCATCGTATACAATGATGGCTTCAAGTTCAAATTCAAGTTTAAACTCGAACCCAAACTCATACTCAAGACAGCTTCTGATCTCAAGTATCAATGCTAACATCGATACGCTGTACCAACCACAACAAACCGGATCATTACAGCCCAACCTGATCCAACATCAATTTCAACCACCACCACCAATCCACTTGGAACAGTCTTCTAAAGGCCACCGTAAAGTCACGCCCGATCATCTTCAAGTAAGCCCATCATTTTCATTCTCGGAGCACGATGATTCTATACAAGAGTTTCTTGTCTCTCCTATCAAAAGTGATACTTTACCAGCAATGCCATATCGTAATGAGCGAGTTGATGTGATGGTCAGCCCAGTAGTAGAGTCTCCTGAGGGGGAACTGATAGCAATATCGGCTTCACCACCGAAGTCTTTAACGAATAGCATTGACTCCAACCCAATTGGGCTGATAATAGGAGGATACAACTATAGTTCATCAGTAGACCTCTCAGATAAGGCACCTGTCTTGAAAACTATATCACTTCCGCCAACTCCAGTCGGGGAAACTCCTACATTAGACCCGTCTGTGCGATCATCTGGGTTAAGAGTCCCTTTGTTGCCTAGTGAAGATTTCCATTTACAGATGGTGGCTGAGAATGTTCCTGATACTACTGAATACAAAAGAGACAGCAGAGAACTTCCTATTGAAAACAAAGATTATAAAGAAAGAAAAAGTAGCGAAATCCAAAGGGACAGCTCCAGAGAGATTAGCAATAGCCATGGTTCAAATAGGGACAGTATTGTTACGATCACCAGCAGCAACGTGAATGGCAGCAACAACTACTATACCAACAACGGCACAAGCATCGACCATACCCGTCAAGGTTCTGGATCATCGACAATATCTAATACTTCCACATCATCCACTACGACTCCTCTTTCGGAAAAAGCAAACAAGGATAAGAGATTTGTACGGTACGCTATGAACACCCAGTCTGCTCACATTAACTCACCTTCGAGATGGCATATATCTAATGTAATTCGCTGGTTGGACTACAATGGGTTCAACAACTCTTGGAAAGAAACCTTCCGCCGTAACGAGATCTCAGGAAACCGGTTTTTGGAGTTGGAGAACTTTGAGAAGGACCTGATGATTTGGAAGCAGTTCTCACGCTTCTTGGTTCTTGACAATGAGTATAATACAATAGAAAGGTTTCTAGAACTATTGCGTATCGAGAACTCACAAGCTGAGCAACAAGAACAACAAGAAAGTGCTTCACCTTCGTACCAGACGGCTCGAAAGAGTTCTAATGACTTACAACCTACTGCAACCAATGGACCGCAGACGTCGCCTGTATTGCTTAATCATCAAGCAAGCTATGCCACGAAGTCAGAATATAGAAAGTCGACGCCAATATTCCACAAGTATAAGTCACCATCTTCGATAGCATCTTCCAACTCATCATCTTCTCTTGCTAATTTGGGTAGCAACTCAAACATTGCTCCTCAAAGCAAGCAGCGTCCTGTTTCATATATCGACCCATCATACCAGAAAAGCTTTCAAAAGGATACTGTTACCACACCAGTTGGTTCACACCTGTTCTTCAGGAAGCACTACAGATCTTCTTCTAATGATAACCCTCTGAAGGATTCATTGAGCGCTCCAAGTAGTAGTATAAATACTATTGCGTCAGGTTTACCAACTCACAAACGTAATAACTCAAAGGCCACTTCCGTGTCGTTAAATGAAGAGTACTTAAGTGGGAAGTATAAAGCGAACAAACCCACCAAAATACCCCGTGATAACAGCGTAAAGTACGATAATAATAACAATTCCTACACCAATACTCCTACGAACTCTACAAGCAAGAAGAGTGGAATCTTCAGTACATTGAGGAAGTATGGAGGAGAGAAAGCAGCTGAAATAGTTAAACAAGTTCAATCCAAGAACAGTCCCGTGAATGTAAAGAAGGGACAATTCTCATCATCTACGACACCTCCGTATACACATAAAGAGTTGGCAACATCACGGTCCAAACTGGAAAGCTTGGATATTGTACCATCGCAGTACCTGAATGGTGGTAACAATAATAACCTTGCCAACCTGAATGTTGGTTCCAATGACGTCGAAGTGAATACTTACACCAATTCTATCAATACTGGGAATAATGGTTACAATATGGAAAGCTCTACTCCTACAACATCGACATCTACATCTTCTGACTTTCCCGAATTTATTCAAAAGTCGTTGGAGCCTAAAAGGTCTCCTCATTCACCAATTACGTCGGGTTTGGTGGCTAACACTGAGCATAGTGAAATGGACAGGCCCACAAAGCATGATGACAAGATAGTGACACCAATAATCGAAATCATAGAACCTCCAAGTCCTCAGAATGCTGAATTTGATGAGAAATATCTTCCAAGAGTTAATGCCGTGAATGGCGATACGAACATGATTCTCATCAGTAGAGACAATGCCACGTTCTTACCGATTCAATTGTCTTGTAATGATCTAGCAGACACTACCGCCATTAAGGAACGCCTCAAGAAGGCATTGGGTATTATCAATATCGGAGTAATTACGTATCATTTAACTGAATTCAATTCGAGCGAGGGTGTAGCATTACCAGATGAAGTATTGCTTCGAATACTTCGGACGGGAAAAGATATCAAGCTTCTAATACGTCAAGAATTGGGATCACCCTCGGGGACGACTACTTTCTCGACCAATTCTTCAGATTCAAAATCCTTTGAGTGGAAAGGTGATAATCATGATGAAAGAGCTTATCCAGCAACACCACAATACTTGTTGCAGAACAATAAAGACTCTAAGGTAGATTACTGGAACTTTAAGGAGAACTCGCCTAATGACAGGCTTTCCAAAATCAACGAGTTACCAACTGGAAGTAGAATGTCTGTGAGTGTACCAGGTTCTGCAGTTCACAGAGAGGAGAAGATGCTAGTACCTCCTGATCATCTGGCGCTTTCAGTCGGTGGAGCAAGACCTGGACCAACTCAACATTTTCCATTGCGGTTACCATTCCCAGTACATAAGAAATCTTCTGACCGTGTCACTGCTGCATCCAAGATACCTTCTCTTCTGATTAACACGACTCATTTGAACGAAAGCAAGGCACCTTCTCCGGGTTCTGCCAAGTCAAATAATTCATTCAGAGTTATTCGTAAAGAGGGTAGAGAAATTGATTTTGACAAGCGTAGAAAATCACCTCATGAAAGCAAGGCCCCAAAGCTCATTCCAAATATATACTCTTCGTCTGTTTCCGACCAGTTAAGATCTCCTATTCTGGCTACTACAGTGTCTACCTTGAAGGACGACATTAACCCGACCACGAGCAAGAGCTCACTGCTAAATACTCCAAGGAAGGAGACTCCAAGACAGCATCTGCCACTTCGGGATGGAGAGATCAGAGAAAGCGAATTTGAATCCAGGTCTACCAATGACGACAGAGATACGTTCACCGATCATGATGATGATTCAAATCATAATCAGGACCATGATCCGGAGACCTCATCTGACGTCGGCTCCTCCATTGGTGGTCCTGAGAGACTGGGTAGTATTATTGCCAAGAGAGCAGCACCACCTCCTCCACTTGACAAGAAACTGAGTGTCAGACGTGCCAACTCTGTGCTTAAAAAGAATAGGTCCCTAAAACTGAATTCAGTATCACTGATTTCCCGAGAATCCACTTCAAGTAAAAGTACCAATAGTGAAAGAGGGTCTCTTAGAACTGGGAATAGCCGTGGATCAGGAGGACGACAATCCATTGGTTCCAAAGGGTCTGATGCTTTCAAGGAGAATGACATTACATTCGATGAAGCACCTTCATTCGAGTATAAGAAAACCGATGATACTGGACTGGATAGTGATGAAGACTTCTTTGTCAAGTCACTGAGTAAGCGTGGTAGCAAACAGAAGGAGATAGACCCAGAAGATGAAGAATTCTCCCATGGAGACGCTGACAAAGAAGATGACGATGACTTCTTCATGAAGCCAATAAACCAGAAGAGAACTCTGTCGCAAGACCAAGATATCAAGCGTGTTTCGTTGACAGATGCTGCCAACATCAACATCATGAGTGTCAGACCTCCTGTGGATGAACTTTATAGTAATTTGGAGAAGTACTTTCCTTACACCAATTTGGATCAGCCAATTATTGATGATACACCCATTTCACCAATCATGGACGTTAGTTCTGTCTTTGACTCCATCACAAAGTCTGGATTCAATACTTCTTCTACTTCAACAACATCCCTAAACAATGCCACTGCTCTCAATACCACTGCTGGTGTTCCATTGAGGAAGCCGACCATATCCAGAACATTCTCGAACGCTAACATATCTCCAGTTAATGCAACTGTAGAGTCTGGTGACGAGATCTTCTATAGTGAGGCTTCTGGCAACAAGCTTTCTCGCCGTAGAATGAAGACAATCCGTGTTGTGGCAAACGAAGCCAGGAAGAAGTATATGGAAAGACAAAAGAATTCTCCACCGAACACGTACTTCAAAGCACCAAAAGCCAATACGAACAACAACAGCAGCAGTGGAGGCTTTGCTGGTGGTTTGACTCGTTCAAATACCAAGATGTGGGGTCAGAAGGTTGTTGAAGTGACATCGAAGGAAATAGAGAAGGGATTTGTTAGTAAACTCAGGAACAACAAGAATGGCCAATTTGAAGAGTTTGCTTGGATCAAAGGTGAGTTGATCGGAAGAGGTTCATTTGGTGCTGTCTATCTTGGTTTGAATGTTACAACTGGTGACATGCTTGCTGTAAAGCAGGTGGTCGTAACAGTAGATCATAGGAACCCTCATAAAATGAGTGGTGGAATAGAAGCACTCCACAAAGAAGTTGAAACAATGAAGGACCTAGACCATGTGAACATAGTTCAATACTTAGGTTATGAACAAAAGGGCAACATCTACTCCCTCTTCTTAGAGTACGTCACCGGTGGTTCTATTGCTCTGTGTATGAAATCGTTTGGAAAATTCGAAGAGCAGCTTATCAGATTCATCACCAATCAGGTCTTGTTGGGATTGGAATATTTACACTCAAATGGTATATTACACAGAGATCTTAAAGCCGATAATTTGCTATTGGAAATCGACGGAACTTGTAAGATCTCTGATTTCGGTATCTCCAAAAGATCTACTGATATCTATGTGAATAACGCCGAGATGTCTATGCAAGGAACGGTTTTCTGGATGGCTCCTGAAGTTATTGATAGTATAGTAGAAGATAAGAAGCAAGGATACAGTGCCAAGATCGATATTTGGTCATTGGGCTGTGTTGTTTTGGAAATGTTTGCAGGAAAGAGACCATGGTCCAATGAGGCTGTGGTTAGTGCTATCTATAAGATTGGTAAGACTAAATTGGCTCCACCTATTCCCGATGATATTGCCCCGTTAATGTCTCCAGAGGCAAAGAACTTCATCAATAGCTGTTTCACTATCAATCCAGAAGAGAGGCCAACAGCAAAGGAATTGTTAAAGCATCCGTTTATGAGAATGCATTCGCTGTTCATCTTTGAAAAGACTGAGTTGGCTCATATGATTAGATTCAACTCGAGAAGGAGTATGATATCAAACGATGATAGGTAAAATGATGGTGAGTTGTCATTAATATTGATGAGAGTTCGGTTCAATATACTCCCATGGGCTATATATGTTTAGTCTTTAATTATTTGTATTATAACCATAATAATATGTAACAATAAGCTGATGATTGTATAACTGATAGGATTGCAGAAACATTAATAGAAGCCATTATTAGGAGTATATTGTATTCTTTACTGATGTGTGTATTACAAGATATGTATAAATATGATTGTTTCTATGTACAATGATGCTTGAGTGATGAAATGACTTTCCATTGAAGTCATTCTGGGATGATTCTACTTGAAGTTGAAGGAGGCAATGGTTAAGAACTTGAAAGCACATACTAGATGCTATGGTGAAACAAAACGTCGTCCTGTGAATTAATGAACCAACTAATCGTTTAAGGAATTACTGGAATACAACTCTCCATCTTAAAATTGGCATAAATTCAACCTCTTATTAAGATAAGCTATTCCTTTCATTTCATTTCTTAATCCAAATTATCTCTTTCTCTAGTTCAACTTCAACTCGTTGATCATCAAAACGGTTTGGAATGGCTCCACTGGGAATGTCTTCAAACGTCTACATCTCTGCTTCTTTCTATACACCTCGTAGTAAGGTTCTCTTGTGATCTCCACCACGCTGGCTTTGAGCTCGTACAAGTCCTCGGCGATTCCCTCTTCTTTGTTATATGTGAAGTCTGGGGATCCCAAGGTTGTAACATCGCTTAGAACAACGGAATCTCCGACTTCTGCGTTTTTCAACTTGAATGGAAGGTACACCGTATCGCCCTTGGTGACGAGATAAGGCATGTTGTGGAGTCTGAATACGGCGTAGAGGTCCTTGGACCCATTTGAGTTCAACTTGAGGCTGGTCAAGTCAGTTTTCAAGCCCTTTGGCACAGCTGCAACGGGGGCAGAAGAGGCCGAGTTCGTGGCTGTAGCAAGCGCTCTGGCTGGGGAAAAACGGGCTGCTGCCGTTATTCTTGATCTGAACATGATATAGACTGAATACGGTGAGCTGAACCTCGACAACAAGCCACTAATATGACAATACAAACACACCGATGGATGGGTTTTAACGACTTGAAAAGTGAAAAATTTGAAAAATCCCGATATCTATTGGCTGTGCAATGACGTAATGTCTGATGAGACCTCTGGTTCCTTGATCTTTCTAAGTGAGGTGGCTAGAGGGTGTCTGTCTGACTGTGTGACTGTCTGAAGAGGATTGGTTTTAACGAACGAAATTGCAGTTTTTGGAACTTTAACTTTTTTTTGTATGCTCGAATTTGCTAACCGGAATATAATAAATTTTGGGACAGAACCGTGAAAATCTGAACTCAGACAAGAACAGCAGTGGCACTACAAGGGTTGAGTTATAGAAGGCAATTTTGGACAAATTGAGCAAATAACGAGATAGGCATAGATATCACCACGAATTCAGGCCAGAACCCGATTTTCAGCTTTCTCAGGATCGTCCCAACCCGGTTGCACCATCCCTCTAGCCATTGTCTTCTCTCAGACTCTCAGTGTTCTCTGTCCGTACCGCTCACTCAGACACTATCCACCACCCAACGGTTTTGTGTCGTAAAATTTTTTCTGTCGACTGAGCATACACAACCAGACAGACACAGTCCAAAATAACACTCCACTGACAGTCTGATTGCCAACAGTTCCTCGAGGTACCAAGGTCTTCAGCACGATTGTCACGACCCATTCCCTCCGTCCCGGCACCGACACAGCAGTATAGGAGGCCACTGCCAACCCGACCATCCAAGCAGCCTGCTTTTTCCCTGGAAAACCCGCCCCCCTTTTCCATCTCTAATAGCGACACTGAATTGGTCCAATTCCAGTGTCTGTGGAATTGAGTTGACGTCGGCATAACACGAATCCGCCATTCGAGTCTGCTTCAATCCAACATCAAAAAGACGTACATTGCAGCTGTCAATTCAGCATCCAGCACCTGTCGTCCGCTTGCACACTCCCAGACGTTTGTTTCCCAATTAGGATTGGACATATCAATTCCGTTCTGTTAAGAGGAACCTCATACGGACGAGTTATCCAATTGATTGTCGGTGTATTATAGTATAAAACTACCGTTGAAACCGTCTCGTTTGACCTGGAACAACTTGGAAGTACTTCATTCGACACGAGACTTACGCCGACCGTCGTTTTCTGGTGATTTGCATTACATAAACTGGGTTTTTACTGAGTATTCTTCGAGGTTTCTACTCGTTGATTAGTGGTTCTTAAGAGAGGTTTATCGGTGTATTCTTTTTGCACCCAACCGTTTCTTGTTGAAAAGTGGCACCCGAAAGCTTCTTATTGCAAGAACAGAAGGGTATTCGATCTAGCATCAGTACCAGTTGAGCCAACAGCTTCAAATACTCCATTATCACAGCTGGAACATCGAAAGAAATCCCCTGTGAATACGTCTAATTCATCGAAGTTGATTACGATAACAATCACAATATCTTAGCTGTAATATCAGACGGCTAGAACATTGACTACCCCTACATTCACCCACTCGCCCATTCACCCAATTCACACACACATTCCACGATGTCTGGATCCTTCTGGAAGTTCTCCAACGGATTCACATCGCTCCTGAATATCCTGACGCTTCTAGAGAATCACACCATCAATTCAGAGCTGGAAGATGCTTCGTATACAAGTCTGTTTGAAGTCCTTCTCAAGCTTCTCGATGAGACCGACCTTCTCCAGGAATTGCTCCTGAACAACCCGATGCTCCTCGAGTTTCTCCGTGAAGATGACGTCTTAGGAATGCTTGTTGAGCTCGTCACCACAGAAGGTGTTATCAAGCCACAAGAAACCAAAGAAACGGCCCGAGAGGACGCCAAGGTGCTTACAACCCCGGTTTCATCAACTCTGTCGTCATTGTCAACTTCGCCTATAGAGAAGAGCATTCTTGAGGAAGCTTCCGAGAAGGAGAAAGCCGCCTCAGAGAAGGACACAGAAGACAAGAAGAGCATAAAGGAAGAAGACGAAGAAGACGACGACGAAATAGACGCTGATATAACTAATGAAGAAGAAGACGAAACAGAAACGGAGGAAGACAGAGCCACTCGTCGTGCTACCATAGCAGCAGAGATCCTCTCAGCAGATGTCTGGTCTCTTACAGATACAGTGATGGAGTCCACAGCCAACTTGAACCGTCTCTGGGCCATTCTTGAGTCAACGAAGCCACTCTCCATCAACATTTCCACATATTTCATGAAGATCATGGAGCATTTGCTAGACATGAAGTGTGACGAGATGATCACCTATCTCGTTGAGAATCAGCCACGACTTGTAGATAAGTTCATGAACCACTTGTCTAACCCACCATTAATGGACTTTTTATTGAAATTGATCAGCACCGATAAGCCAGATAACAGCACTGGAATCATAGATTTCCTCCAACAGCAAGGATTAATCACCAGCTTGATCAGTGCCTTGAACATAAGCACGGAAGAGGCAGAAGAAGCCGTCGAAGAAGAAGATAAGAAAGATGACGATAAACAAGTGGATACACAAGAGGAAATAGAGGATAAGAAGGAGGAAACCTCTACTGACGAAGACAAAGAGGATACAGATGAAAAGAAAACCGACGACGTCACTACCACAGGTAACACGACAACAGAACAAGATGACCCTCTAGTTCGTCAGTCTTCAGCTGCTGACTTTCTTAAGGCACTTATCACTATCTCGGCCAATTCTACAACCGATAACTCGACTATTGGTCCTAACGAACTCACCAGAGAACTCGTTTCACATAAGCAAATGAGCCATCTCTGTTCCATCATGCTCAAGGGAGATTATGCTTTGGCTAACGGTGTAGGAATTATCATTGAAATCATCAGAAAGAACAACTCCGACTATGACATTCTTCCAGTGTTGTACATCACTCTTGAGTCCCATCCTCCTACCGGTAGAGATCCTATCTACTTGGGTCATCTTTTGCATGTGTTTGGTTCCAAGATAGCGGACTTCAACCGTCTTCTTGTCCAGAACGACGCCTTCAACAAGCTTCGTACTCCCTTTGGTGAAATTGAGCCATTGGGATTCGAGCGTTTCAAGATCTGTGAGTTGGTCGCTGAGCTCTTGCATTGCTCCAACATGGCTCTTTTGAATGACAATAAGGGCTTCGACGTAGTGAAAGAAAGAGACGAAATGAGAGAAAAGATGAAGGAATACGATCCGATCAGTTTCAAGTACAACGAGATCATAGTTCTTCCAGAAGAGAAGAAGGGTGATGACGAAGACAACACTGAAGGAGAGACCGAATCGGCTTCTACCAACAGCAAGAAGAGCACTGCCAAATCCAGTTCTACGAACGATACCGACTTTGCCAATGACACCATAGACTCGTTCAACTCCAAGCTGATTAATAATACTACCACTGATGGAGCTGATGATGAAGAACCACATGCCAATGCCAACCTCACGGAAGAGCAGATTCGTGCTTCGCCTGTGGTTGGAGACTTCCTCAAGATCGCTCTCTTCGATACTCAGATTATCTCCAACATTCTTCTGATGTTCTTCCGTTTCCCATGGAACAACTTCCTCCACAACGTTGTGTTTGACATTGTCCAGCAGGTCTTGAACGGATCCATGGATATCGGCTTCAACAAGTTCCTTGCCATCGATCTCTTCCATGCTGGAGACATCACTTCCAAGATCATAGAAGGTCAGACTTTATGTACTGACTACGAGCACAGCCACAACGGTTTAAGACTCGGTTTCATGGGTCATCTTACTTTGATTGCCGAAGAGGTTGTCAAGTTCATCCAGCTCTATCCTACCACGACTTTGAGCGAGTTAATTGACGTCAAGGTCGAAGACGAAGTCTGGGAAGAATATGTCAGTAATGTCTTATACGATACTCGTGAGAAGTATAATGCTATACTTGGTGGAGGAGAAGAGGATGACGACGACGATGACGATGTTAACAACACGTTTGACGAAGGACTCGGTGAGATCATCGAAGAGGTCAAGACTGGTCTCGTTTTCAACCCAGACGTTGACCATGACATTGGCACAGAAACCACTAGTCTCGAGGAAAGTGAATTAGAAGATCTTGGCGTCGATAAATACGTCAATGAAGAGGAATTCACTGAGAACTTGGACGAAGAGAAGAAGCAACAAGGATCAGAAAGAGCTCTTGATAGCGACGAATCAGAGTCTGATGACGATGACCACTTCACCAACTACATGTCACAGCAGTTAACTAATCCTGCTTCTACTGATATCGTTTCTTCAGTGGATACGCCAAGTTCTTCTGTTGCTCAAAAGGACAATATTCCATTGGACTTGGGAGCCGACTACGAACACGGAGATGACTATATCGATCCTAATGACGATGGAATGTCCTACAAGAAGTCTAACCCATTATACGATGCAACTGGATCTCTCTTAAGTGAAACCTCTCTCAGAGGTCCCTTGAGTCGAGCTGATGAAGAAGAATTGTCCAGCGAAGAGTCTAGTAGTTCATCTGATAACGACGACTTGGACGATGATGATGACGAAGACCTCTCGACCAAGAAGAATAATGGAACCAAGTTGACTCGTGCCGCAAGTAAAGGGTCGTAATTCAACGGTCTTTGCTTGGTAATGCCCTTCTCCCTTCCTGTTTGCTTTTATTTGTTTTAATGACGTTTCATTACTCTCATTCCATGCATCTTCTCCGGATCTTGTACGACTTACCACCATGAATAACCCATCAACTATATATTACATCACCAGCAGACCTCGAAGTGGTCTGTTCATTTCTCGCCAAGAGAGACTATTGACTTTCACGTTTAACGAATGATCTGTACCTATAACACGTTACAATTTTATACGCTTGTATACATAAATAATGTATTAATCACGCTACTTCATAGAGTTCTTGTAGTCAATGTAGATGGATAATGATATACTATTTAATCCGCTGTTTTATTACATTCTGCTAGAATGAACGAAACGAAAGCCGATATCTTATGATTTGAATGATACTAATAATAATAAGGAAGAACTGAAGAACTGAAGAATACCAAGTTCAATGCAAAAATTAGAAGACCAAAGCATCATTGGATGCTCTTCTTCCTTCTCTGTCCAAAGGTGGAACCACTGCTATAGTTGAGTCCACTTCATCCTCCAATGCTTCATCGTTCTTCTCGTTTCTGCTCTTGGTTGGAACTCCACCCATAAGTCCCTTACTCATTGCCAAGCCAGAAGATCTCTCGTTCCTACCGCCATCGTAGAACTCGTCCTCAATTGGATGCATCAATATGGTGTTATTCTTCGTCACAGTGAGCAAAGTATTCGAGGGCACACAGATCCAGTCTCCTCTCTCGAACGTTAATGGTTCACTAGCTACGAAGATGACATCTTGTGAACGATTCAACCGCTCCATCTTGAATAAACCTGGCTCGTATTCAAAGAACTTGGAACCAGTACTGAAATGCAATGATGCGGCTTCATCTGTCTTTGAAGTCACGTATCTACTCACAACTACGGATTCACCGTCTGTAACAGCAAAGTTCAACAAAGATGGCTCGTTTGTGTGGCTTGTTTGCCAGTTTTTTATCAAGTCGATTGTTGTAAGTAACGCCTGGCGTAATACGCTGTGGGAGAACTTGGTTTCGTAGTTTTCCGGGTCATAGCCCATCTTGTACAACGTATCCAAGAACAAGGCAAATGAGCACTCGGAGTCGGTAGATCCTTGGATCAAGAGGAAGAACTTCTCTTCCAAGTGGTTGACAAGCGTCTTCTTGATCGAATGGAACGCCAGAATTCCTCCGTTGTGCATGAACATGATTCTTCCGTATGAAAACGGGTGGCAATTGCTCTCTGAGAGCACTCCTTGAGTCGAAGCTCTGACATGGCCGAAGACCAACAGTGATTCCGTACAATTAGAAAGATTATTAAGATTCACATTGTTCCAAGCAGGAGTAATGGCCTTGAAAACACACGGTTTGTTGCTGGCCGTGTAGTAACCGACTCCGAAACCGTCTCCGTTTATGGGATTTCTCATATCCAACCGGAGTCTCGAGTCAAACGACTGGTTAATGATAGAATGGGCTGGCTTGGTAAGAAGATCCAGAAGAACCATGGACTCACGTCCCTTGTAGATCATGAAACGACACATTGTTGAACGGATTTTTTGCGTGATTCTGGTCAATGGTGAGAACCCTAATCTTCGCCTTCACCGAGAACAACAACAAAAACAACAACAACTACAAGAATACTCCAAGAAGAAGAGAAAACTTCAAAAGAAACACCATTTTTATGAAAAAGAAGAAAAGCCGTTGTGGTTATATGTCACGTGATATTAGTCGATAAGGTCACGTGGTATAAGGTCATGTGAAGGAATTTGAAATATTTCACGTGGTGACGGGTCCCGTGACAGGGTGTGTCCGGGTAACCAAAATAGAAAATGACATCACCGCAATTTGGTTTTGTGTTCATTTTGTAAGGATTATGGACCCGTGCCGCAATAAGAAGTCGTTTTTTTGGTGTGTGATGCAACACCCATACCGCAGTATCGACACATTTGAAGATAGCAATTTTGCAACTTTTGGATGGTGGGGTTGATATGTTTAAGGAGAGGAGAAGACGGCGTTAGTATGAGGACGTATACCTGGGTAAATTGTGTATAGAATGTGAATGTTTATGAATATTGGAATAGAAAGAGTAAAAGTAAAAGTTATAACTCATGACCAATGAATCTAGTTTAATATAAGATTTCTACAAAAAGCTATGAAATGGATGTTAAACATCACATTATCAATATAGATTTGGTAAAGGATTAGTCTAGCTTTACTATAGGAGAACAAGAGAGGAGTCTCTTATTGCTTTTAGATGCATATATAGCACCTTATACATACGTCTTAATAAACAACGGCTACATGTCTACTCGTGTGATACTAACTAGAACGTATATTTCATTATTGAATCATATAATGTGGGACTATCGTTATTCATAACAAAGAACTAAAATAAACCATGAACAGCTTCTATGACCTGTCACACAGATTCATGAACTTGAGTAATCATGTAATACCAAATTCCTATTCAATTCTGGTACACCGAACATCTTCTTGGTGGAGTAAATCAACATATATGGCCAGAAGAAGAAAGCGGTGAAGGTGGTTGTAAAGGCAGCCGCTATTGGGAGACGGTTCTTGATAAGATGATAGTAGTTGGTACGGGGGACTCTTGCTAACATTTGAGGAGTAGCGATTTTAAGGTATTATTGACAATGTGACAATTACAGAACTCTTTTAAGATGTTAGTGCCAATTGTATCACCCTTATATACCATTGACGAACTCTGAAGCAATTATAAATCTTAGGGAACGTGACGGCTGCGTAATGACATCTGAGCAAGCAAACCAAAATTGGTAGAACCTTCTGGCCCTTGGGATTGACGTTTGCTTCATTGCAGTTGGATGTTTCGAGGCAACAGGGCTCACCTATTCACCAAAAGCAACTAATAAACCAGGCTCATATTTTCCAGTGCATTCTTAGAAACACAATTTTGCACCCATTTACGGTAAGCAAGCTTCTAGTGAGATGATACATCAACTACATGGCACATTCGAGAACATGCTTTAGATGACTCGATCCAGGCCCCACAAGTAATAACTGCAAAAACCCGAAGAAAACTCCCCGAAAAAACCCCAAACCATTCCTTACCATCACCACCCCTATCATTGGAGCCCACAAAAATATACAAAATTATATAGAGACCCCATTCTAATGGTTCATAACCACCAACCACCAACCACCAACTTCTGCCCACCACAAACTACAGTTCAAATATGCCGTCTCCGAACGATCTCTTTTTCATGTATAACTGCCACTGGTCAACCCTTACCCACCAAAACCTGCCCCGGGATCCTCCTCCCTCAACAATAAACAATTGCTGCAACGGTCTTTAAGATGCGAAACATAATCCAATGAAGCCGTGCCAATCTCGGTGGTTCCACATATGTCGTGGTGATGACACCCTTATTCCGAGACATAATTGGTAGTTGTCAGTTATCTACATATGCATATAGTGATGAATGATAACTATAGTTGTTGAAACAGGGAATAAGAATAATAATAGATGCATGACCCCCACATTCTGTAATCACCTTCTAACATTCCTAATGCTAATCTAGGTTATGCAACGATAACGGTTCTTCAGTCACTGCTTTTACCCCACGTAAAAGTGGTTCCACCATTACTTGCTAACTCTTCATCGCGCGACATTGAGTCATGTCATGTTCGGAGTGCGGTTCCGACTTTGTTCGGTGCAGTGCTCTCTGGCTCCTTTCTACCGACACTCCCATTAAACAGCCCCTCGGTGTTGAACTTCCGTCCCCATAGTCCGGGGGAATCATCTAAATCCAGTACCGACCTTACGATAACCGAAGTGTTAAGGAAGATAGCAATTGTATAAATAGTTAACGACGGTGGCACTTCCTGAAATTGGTAAGTTCACCGTACAAGCCAAAAAATAGCTAATTATCACTTTACACAATCAGTTTCCTTATTAGAAGTAAACCAACATCAATTACAATTGCAATATATAATATCGACCTCCCTCCTACATCATGTCTCTTTTTAGAACATTGCAACACTCCCCTGCCACTTTGACCATATTCCACGATGCCACCATCCCGTTATCAGCAAGACTCTTTCAATTGATCGAGAAAGCATACCACAAGCTAGATGGCAAAGCGACCAACGAGTTCCAAATCGACTTGATGGCCAACAGAATGCCTACATTCGACCAATACCAGAGTTTGGTGGCCAATTGCTTACACGACTCAAAGAGCAAATCTATATTACACAGCTGCTATCCCTTCTTGGCCGATAAGAGAAGCGCAAGTACGGGCAGCACAGAAGTCATCACAGTTAAGGGCCTCGGCAATCATTTCATTAACAAGATATTCAACGAAGGCGAGTACAATATGATTTACGAAACATTCAACAAATTGAAGGAATTGCCCGAGTCGGGCATTGATATCAACCCATCTGACATCTTCAGAGCGCCATTGGTGGTCGACTGGGACCAGAACTTGATTGCCGGCGATGAGTCGTCTTTAGCTGACATATTGAAGAAATATGAGCAATGAAGTGTTTATATCCTTTAGTACTTCGAACTAACAACTAATGATTTATGATATTTAGATAGAATACATGCTAATAATACTAGCGCCTGCCTATACATAGACACATAACATGATTCAATTATCAACACTATGTAATATTAATGTAACTTAATATTATTTTTTTACCAACAGCCTTATCATACATTCATGAAAAAATAATCTTTATTCTCATTGCTAATTTTCGTCTTAGACCCCGTTAATGACTAAAGTAAGACTACTACCTACTCTATTTTATATTCACTATCTATATACAATCTGCGAAGACGCGTTCCAATACCGAGAAAAGAAGCAAAGAATGGAAGACATATTCAAAATATCACATTCATTTCGAAGACTGCTTCCTCGCTTCATTATCTTGCTTTTGGCACTACCCCACATCCGTCGAATAATCGCATGAAATAGTCTTGCAGCTAGAGAACATGCAAATTGTATGGCCAATCAGGAAAAGACGCCTTTGGCCAGCGACTAGACAGAAGAAGACTATATAACAATCTCGAAATGAGTTGCCATTTTGCAAGCTAATCACCAGTAAAGAAACGGAAAATGCCCCAAAAATTAGTAGCGTCTACTTGGGTCTATACAACATCATCTCAGCAGCACTATGGTCAATTATTCTCGTTAGGAGTCTTAGCGACTTCTGGACGGGCTTAAATCCGAAAGCTTCTTTGGAAGCCAGACAATCCAATATATATCTTTCACATCAGTATTCTGGAGAATATCCGTATCGCTTCTTGGTGTTGACTCAATTATTCAATTCCGGTATTGAACTCCTTAACTCAAGTGTAGGGCTTGTTAACTCATCCAGTGCTACATTGATTCTCCAATCAGCAGCCAGGTCGGTAATTACCTTGGGAATTTGCTACAAAGTTCCTCAGTCGTCAGCAAACTATAGTCTCCTAATCTTCAACACACTCAATGTTGCGTGGTCCCTTTCGGAGATTATTAGATACGGTTTCTATGTCTTCAAGTTATGCACCAACAGCATCCCAAAGTCCGTTCACTGGTTGAGATACTCGGCCTTCTTAGTCTTGTACCCAGTTGGACTTATCTGTGAACTGACCCTGATGTATATGACGCTTCACGCAGTCAAAGGCTCCTCCTACTATTATTTCATCATATTTTCCTTAACACTCTACATTCCGGGATTCCTGATTCTTTTCTCGCATATGCTCAAACAGAGGAAGAAAGCACTTAGAAGAACTATATGATAGACATTTAGTGATATAGAACTAAACATAAAATGTAATTTGACCCATAGTTATCATCTGTGTAACGAATATTGTATTCATTTCAGACCTTTGCACGACGCTACGCAAAGTCGAACGAATGTTCAAAGGATGAAGCAGATAGGAGGATGGTTCGGAAACAACTATTACAACCATCAACTATCTTGGAAATCCACCACTGGTTGTGTATCTATCTGAACTCCGATATTCGACAAAGGGGGATTTCAATTTGCCATGGCAATAGGCGTAACACCATTTCTATACCAAAGCCATAACTAATTTTCGGCGAAAGAAAGAAATACAGACTCGATACTGTCCGTCAAACTACAAAGGAATGACTTATCTAGATTAGATATCCCTCAATATAATTGGAGCATAATATTCGCTGATGATTTGAGTATTGCTCGTAAAGTGGAAGACAAAATGGAAACCTACTTCGTAATGACTTATCCTGTCGGCCCAAACTATTGACGTTACCCAAGTCCCACTACGATTCAGTGGGCTTTCATTTCTCGTATACTCATTCAATTTAGTTCATCCGCATAACATCCTTCCGTGTGGTCATCACTCAATGTAAAGCATTATTATAGAAAACAGATGATTGTTAAAATTAGACCTAAAGTCCTTTCAGAGCTCATATCGTATGCGGCAATCTAAACCACTTCAATATTGATAGTGGAGTAATCAATGGGTTTATCATTTGGATATCTTCATCGTTTCATTTAATTTTATAAGCCACTACTGAGTTATTTTTTCATGCACTTCATTAGAACCAGAAAACATGGTAAAAAAGTTCACATTCTGTTATATAGAGTACATTTGTACAATCTACCGGATCTTGATGCATCGTTGCGAAGAAATACCCATTATGTTCTTTGAGTTCACTGGCATACTAATATAGCACAAGCGTATAGTGTACTGCTGGTTCCAGTATGAAAATGTTCAAAAATTCCTCACAAACACTAACTTGGTTGTCCAGGTAGTTGATAATATCGTACTAAAGATGCGGTATCGTACTTAGATCGGGATTGTGAAGCATACCTCCGCATTAGGTTGAAGAGCTACCTATTCTGTAGCATTAGAAACTTCATATAATATTTTATTTTACTTAGACGATCGCTGCAAGATATATACGACGTGCAGATAATATCGGTTTACGAAAAATTAAATAACAAAAGACGCATGTAATTTGCAGCAAGTTAAAAACAAATGAGTTCTAATGACTAGCTGGGAACAAGCTGAGAGATCAGATTTTAGAAAGCTTAATAACTTGTGTTAGTAGCAACTATAACCTGTTCTCGTCATGCATTACGAACATACATCTAGTGGATCGATATTTTGACTTTCATTTCGTAAGTCTATTATTAACAAAATATTTGTAGTCATAAACAGTGTGGTTTTCGTATGTGAATAAAAAGGAGAAGACTTCGTATTCCAATTAGGGCAGTTCGAACTACAGTCCGGGTTAGCATACTCAATACTAAAACAACTTGCCGAATTATAAAGATTGTTAGTTTTGAACTGTTAGTCTTGAACTACCAGTTTATTTAGAAACACTTCTTCCCAAAGAACAATATTGACTATAATACAAGGTTCTCGTAACTGTTTAGATATAGAAATATTTGAAGGATAATTTTGAGGCAAAGGGTTAACTGGGCAGGACTGGTACAAGAAGACTTCATCTTGTACTACAATAGCTGCGATGCATGATTTTAAGCAAATGGAGCGACAATTCCTATAGTAGTTCCAGACACCTTATTATTTATCAGCATTGCATTCAATAGGTAGAAAAATAGTTTAAAATAATTATAATGTAGTAAAGGGATTACCCAATATGTTCTGTGCTAAAACATTTTTGCAGCAGGTGACGTTCAAAGTTTTTTTATCCTTCTTAGTTAGTTTTCCTACTAATGACTAAAGAATTATTATCTAGATTCTAACTCGTAGTATCATGTTGATATAGGAGATGGGATACATGCAATAAATATCTCGTAACTTGAAATGATGTCCTACTACTCCTCGTATACCAATAAGGCAATTTTTTTAATCGTATTCTGGAAATGTTCAGTATAGTAAATTCTTCCCTATAAAGCGTCCCTTATGGCCAGTATTGATTAGCTCTATTTAATCTCATGAACGAAACAGATATCATACCTGCTTGTTTGATTAGTCAATTAGAACGAGCTATGGAGATTCTCAGCCTAATAGTATTTGTTTTACTCTCTCGGGTTATTGATGGCTTAGAGCCAACCAGCGGAGTATTTGGTGGTGAATTTTTTAACGAAAACTTAACACTTGATATTTATGTGGACTATACCTTTTCAAATGCTGAGGATATTACTTTTGGATTACTTGATATGCAAGGAGATAGTTATCTTTCAATTGAAGCTGCCCCCCACGGTTTGAACCTTAGAGTTAACAACTCGGCTACCATACATCAAGCAAAGCTTGTTGTAGATTCTTTCAATGCTTCATTGAATGCTGCTTTCCTCGGCCTCTGTGAAGTAGACCAATCGGGCATGTTCATGGGAAGTAAAACAGATGCTAATATTTCATTCAAGTACTTAGACTTTCGCAACGACGGTAGCATATACTTGCGGCAGATTGAGAGAGGTCAGTCTGGCCGTGTAACATTAGCAACGGAGGCGATCGGAATTTATTCTACAGGGATTGGGTTTGTCAATCACTTGGTTGTATCGTCCTTTGAACTTTATGGTCTGGGATGTTTAGCTTTGTTCGAGGAGTCCACGCTATTAATCGACCAGTACACTGACAGTAGTTTACGATCCGGAATAAACTTAGCTTCACCAGAATCATCCATCAGGGTACTCTCTGGACTTTTTGACCAAGAGCGGGCGATCAGTAATGTAACCAATTTTGGATCTGGAAACACTATTAGTTTGGATGCAACAATCGACTGTATCCTGTACGATGATGACTTGGGATTGTTGCTGTTGATTTATCAAGGCCAGTCGAACCCGTTTTTCATTGGTTCTGGATATGACCCATCTGCCTTCGTCATTGTTACAGACAATCCTAAAGGCTTACCATTAGCTCAAAATAACGCCGTTGCTTACCTTAATCCTCCTCCTCTGCCAACATACTGTATGAACGATAGCTGGCCCTATCCTATATCTTACAATTTCACTACTGCTGTTACAGTCGATGGTCAATTAACGACACTTAGTGGTGCTGTGACAATTGCAACTTCAGGAAGAACTATGTCGACGACCACGACAATATTCAATCCAACAATACTGACGCTCCAGGTGGGAAAAAGAGAACCAATGCCTACGCTGGCTTTCACTTTCTGCCCAGCACTGAGCTCAACAACAGTTAGTTCCGATCAGTCTCTGTCCATTGAAAGTACCTCGTCAGTTGTATCGTCGTTGGAAGAATCCAGTACATCTTCAGGCGAGACTACTTCATCTGAAAGTAGTATTTCATCTGAGGTGCTGTCTACGTCATCAGAGCAACTGTCATCGTTAGAACAGCTGTCACTGTCGGTACAACTGTTATCATCAATAGAACTGTTGTCATCAGTACAACTGTTGTCATCAGTTCAACTGTCGTCATCAGAACAGCTGTCTTCATTGGTACAACTGTCATCTTCTGAGATACTTTCGTCTTTTGACGAGCTGTCTCTGTCCAACGTTGTTCTGTCTTCCTCTCAATCGCTGGTCACGTCTTCTGAGGAACTGTCGTCTTTGTTAAATTTGTTGCCTTCTTCGCTGAGTGTAATATCTACTTCTTCACTTGAAGTAGACTCTTCCACTTCTGAAGATGTTTCATCTTTGAGTGAGGTCTCACCTTCGTCCTCTGAAGCAATATCTTCACCTTCTTCCTCATCTGAAGAATTGTCCTTGTCATCAATTGTACTGTCAGCCTCCTACCAAGCTCTGTCCGACGTGGTGCAGTTATCCTCGTTCGAAACTGAGTCACTGTCCTCTACGTCTCAAGAACCGTCTTCTCCAATAAGCTCGTCGTCCTCAACTGGAGTCTCGTCTTCCCCTTCTGAGGTGAAATCTTCTTCGTCTATTGAACTTTCTTCATTGATTACTGAAATATCGTCTACACCTCTGGTTGCCTCCTCCGATGAAGCTGTGTCTTCTACAATAGGAGAAACTTCCTCGTTGAGTGAGGTCTCATCTTCCTTGTCTGAGGTGATATCGTCGTCGTCTACTGAACTGTCCTCTTTGGCAGTATCTCCGTCGTCATCAGTTGAAGAGTCGCTGATCTCATCCGTAGTGAGTTCTGGCTCAAGCCAGACATATGCATCGTTGTCTTCAGAAGCAGTTTCGGAGTTGGCCTCAACGAAATTGTCGTCTTCCTCGGAATCGGTGATTTCATCTTCAGTTCTTCAAGAGTCTTCATCCGAAATAAGTTCATCATTAACTGAATTGCCTTCATCTGCAACTTCGTCTGTACTAACAGCATCTTCTAGTGAAGTGGCGCTTCTGACTTCAACAACATCTGTCGAAGTTAGCTCTTTAAGCTCATCCTTTTCGGAGCTGAGTACTAGTGAAAAGTCATTCTCGACTCCTATAAGTTCTCAGGTATCTTCGTCCTCCTCGAGTGCCATCTCTCTGGAGACATTGCAAAACACTTCCAATTCCGCAAGTGTTTCATCGGCAGGGCAGTCGTCATTTGAGTCAACGTCCAGTTATGTTTCTTCACAAGATCTGACTTCAAAATCTTCAAGCTTACTGTCCGAACTGTCTCTGGCACTTGGAAATCCATCTTCGGTCGTTTCTTCATCGATTGTTTCGTCTTCTTTACCATCGGCGTCCCTTGCGTCCCCAATTGTTTCTTCTTCTTTATCATCTTCGTCCCTTTCTTCCACAATTTCTATTTTATCGTCCTCGGTACCACTGTCGTCCGAGTTACTGATATCAACGTCTCATATTTCCCAAAATTTCTCAAGCTCTTCATTGTCCGCTGCATCTGAATCAGACCATCTGGTTCTGTCGCTGTCGCCACTTTCAGTTGCTTCCACGGTTTCCACAACTTTGACTTTCCAAATAACAGCAATAGCTAATCCACCAGAAACGTACAATGCATTTGTTACCTATGAAGATCTCAATATTACATTTGGCCCTACTGGTCCAACTTTCGAACTATTACTTCCAGCAGGCTTCCTCAAGACCAATGAGCTATTTGTCCACGCAGACACTGAACAAGGCTTTTATCTCGATGAAGCACCTTTTGGCGGCTGGCTGGCAGTTAGTGGATCTACTCCTCTAGTCAAAAGGTCACAGGGAGATTCAATCCTACAAATAGGAAGTGGCCAACACGACTTCTACTTTTGTCCTGAAGAGGCTTCACCATTACAATTGACTTCCATTGGAACCGACTGTATTTTAGGCGAGTTACACATATTCGACGTAGTAACAGAATCAAGCTCAAACTCTACGTCAGAAATGTCAGAAAACACATCAACGGAAGCTTCTATGACCACCTCTGCAACTACATCAGCCAAAGTCTCTGTGACAACTATTTCCGTGACAACGTCTCTGACAACGTCTGTGATATCCAACCAACAAGTCTTGACTACAATCACAACAGCTGTGACTTCAAGTGAAATTGTGACTATTACGGAATGTCCAAGTACTGTTACTAATTGTCCTGCTGCCTCCCTTAAAACATCAACCATTCCAATTACAGTAACCACCACCTACTGTGCCGCCCTTGTTTCTACTGCATTAAAGGTAACAACTGCATACACGTCAACCGAAACACAAACCATTACTAGTTGTCCTTCCAATAACTGCACTCCAAACTATAGGGAGACTATAGGTGTAGAAGGAACTGGAAAGCCAATTGAAGGTTCTACTGCAAATACACCCAACGATGCTCCACGTGTTTCTTCTCCTACAACAAATGTTGCTGTTGGATCAATGGCTACATTTTTTACTTTCCCAATATCTAAATCATCCACGGAATTACTTGCAACTGATATTACTCCTACTACATTGATACCTTTAGGTGGAACTGTAGCTGCTGAGCTGTTAAAAGCGACCGTATTTATTACTACAACAGGTGAAGCTACATCATTGGTCACATCAGTATCAACAATATTGACTTCCCAGAGTCCAGGAGTTAGCGTTGCTGTTGGTAATAGTGCTAGAAAGATATCTAGAGATATTGGTTCTTTGTTGGTTGCAAATTTTGTATTCTTCTTACTATAGCTGTACTATAGCTTGGTAGACGTCTTACGTCTGCTAGTTAGAAAATTTCTATTGGTGTATACACCACTTTTATATTCGGTATATTTTACTTCATTTCGGTCAAACCATACTCTTTGAATACAATACATTGCTTGTTGAGTATCCATTGTAACTCTCTTCATCCCTATACAGAAATTTGCAGCCAAGATAATACACAGGATCAGTCTCTTGAAATTTCTTGTTGAACAAAAACAGGAGTATGGTGAGAGAAAGCCTCGAAGGGACATTTTGGCAAACCACTCCCTATAGTTCATTAGAAACACCAAAATTCGTAATTGACAATTTAAATTACTTACGAGAGATTTGTCGAAGTCTATGGGGCTGCAATCTCGTATCTTGTGTTGCCATTGTGTTCGTGAGCTATACCCCTCAGTACCATTCATACCGATAAATATAGCGTACAATGGTCCAGATCTAGTTCAGAAGTCTTTCAGGACTTTGCTGTAGGTGAATGGGATATAGTACTACCATTATTGCCTCTCGTCGTTCTCAATTGGATGACGAAGTAGTATAATAATTCAAATTTACAACACTTTGATCCCTACAGTGTTTTGCATTCGTTCAAATAAAGTTTGAATCGTTTCATCTAATTTTCTAAGTAGCATTATTGACATTGGATGTTATGTTAGGAAATCCTATTGAAGGAAGAATGGATTTGGTTATTAGGGGTTCTGAAACTCTTTTCTTGAGATGATGTACTATAACATTTCAATGATCGCAAGAGTAAATCTTGATTCGAGTATTTCCCACTAGCAATTGGCAGCTACCTCGAATTGATTGTTACTGAAGGCAAAATCGAGGGATAAGTAACTGGTAAGCTCTGAAATACTATCCCATATCAAACGATTAGTAACAGCTAGATCTTCTCAGTGAGGCGTAGGCTGCATAAAGATGGTATCTACCTGATCTATTGCATGCAGTGGTCAAATAATAATATTTTACTAGAACTCTCCAATTGTTAAAAAATATTATTTCAAAAATATGCCTCTCTTCAGAAACAATTGTGACGCATAACACCTGCAGCATGCATCATTGAATTGATATGTAACTTTGTTTTACTACTCAATAAAACAAACTAGGAGATATCAGCGTAGTGCAAGGGAAAGTATATTCATAGAGCAACTGAATGGGATAATTGTCGGAAACAATGAACAATAACTAGGACTGTAGAGTCTTTGATTATCTTTTTATTGAATAAAGAGATACGTCTCGTAATCAAATCAACGTATACAAGATTCGTATAAGTATTTGGCAAGATGAACTATCCACTCCCTAACTATAAAGCTTTGCACTTACCTAGGAAATTACAAAGATCTTTTCTTGCTTGAAATCATATCTAACTCAGGACGAAATTGTGCTGAACAATGGAACTCGTTGCATTCATTATTTGCTTCTTGCTATTCGAGTGGAGCAAAGGAGAGAAGGTGTATGATGGTGAGATCTCCCTACGCTATGGAAGAAGTCTTCACATTTGCAATGTTTCTGGTATCACGATTTCATCCATCAACAGGAATTCGTGGGAGAATTGGGCTTTTATTGGGGGGTCTACACGTGAACTAATTACTTCACCTAGTCAGGAACGTACTTCCTCTTCGAAGATACCACTCGAATCTCAAGTGAAGGCCACATCTACAGTGAGTCAATCTATCTCTCAAGGGATGCACATTTCTTCTGAAGAATTAGCTCCTAGTAAACCGTCGGGGGAAGTTTTGTTTTCTTTTGCTGATGAAACAGCTCTCTTTCGTGAGGAAGAGCCCTCTTTTGATACAGTATCTTCCATAATCTCAAGTATAGTCTTTATCCTCTTTGGCTCTATTGATATCTAGAGAAGTATTACCTTCTTTGAATACTACAAATTACATTGTTTGAAACATCTGTAAGTCAGCTCTTCTCTGAACAAAAGTCTTGTGCCATGAATTCGCAATCCTAATCATATTTGCATCTTGTCTGCAAAGTCATTCAAAAATCATGGTTAATTGGAAATTTCACAAAGTATCTAAATTAAGTATTGTTAGAACGTACAGAATTTAGTTTCAAAAGTAAGCAAGTGTCGTAATCCTTCTCTTCTCGTAAAGCTGATTTCAAGCTCATTTCATACGTATCATTACATTATAATTGTATTTCTATTGGAGTATACGGTCATTATTCTCGTATATGAAGGGGGTATATGTTTAGATGATTCTATCGTACTTTAAGATGGGGACCATATCACAGATCGGATTTGTAGCACATGGCCTGCATTATGCAGCTCAAAATATTTTATTTTTAAAGCACTTCTCCTAAATAAATACTATGCTCGATTAAGTCCCGTTACCATTTTACGAAAATTGTTTGCCGATCCAAAACTGCAATCATTATACGAAAAACTACTCGACTCAAAAACATCGTGAAGACGCAAGAACAAAACCTAAAAAAATTGACAAAGCAATTATTAGATACGAAAAACAAAAAAAGCAACTCCGTGCGATATAACAAAGACAAGTGGGAGATAATTTCAATGAGAGATAATTTCAATGACACCCCGATTTGCATTTGGATTATCCTTTCTTACGGAGCTGTTCTCGTAAACGAATCAAGTATTTTAGTTTTCTATCAACAGTTGGCTCTTAGAAATATATTACTGAATACCAATCTATAAAGGTGTGCAGGTTCCCAGAACAACGTTGAGAAGGTAAGCTAACTTTGAAATGACAAAGAATCAACGAAGAATCGTTCAAATTGATTGTTTTTGCATACTCTAGGATCCCCATCATCATGGAATTCCTCAGGTTTATTCTTTACTTTGTGCTTTTTAGAAGTAGTAATGGTCAGCCTCTGACATACGAAGGTGACATAACCTTAGATTATGGTGGAAGTTTTCATATTGAAGATGCATCCAGTGTACTAGTTCCAAAAATGAACTTGAATACATGGGGCAGCTGGGTAGCAATTGAAGCAAATCTGAGCAATTTAGAATTTGACGTTACTGAAAGTTTTGATTGCCAGGGTTCATTCACTCTCGAGTCATTCAATACCTCTCTTGCAGCTTCTTTCCGAGGTTCCTTCAGAAATACTCTAGGTACTTTCTACATGGGAAGCAAAACTAATTCTGATATTACTATACTAGTATCTAAGTTTTCAAATTATGGAGCCATGTATTTCCGTCAGATAGAAAGAGGAGAATCGGGTAAGATTTCAATAGACACCCCTTTGGTAACTAATTCTTATGGGGGCATCAGCATTGTGAATCACTTGATCGAGATGAACTCATCATTTGCTGGAAATGCATGCATTGCACTATTTGAAGAGTCCACCGCATTCATAAGTCTGAACATTACTATAACCTCACCGCAAAGTATTAATCTAGCTTCAAAGCAATCATCAATAAGGGTAGCCTCAGGGATATATAATTCATCGTACCCCATAAGTATCGTGACAAATTTTGGATCAGGGAACACAATTGGTTTAGATGTTCCTATCCACTGTGTTCATTATGACAAACACTCTGGTATATTGCTTTTGCTGTACAATGATCAAACTACAGCCTTCAAAATTGGTCTTGGCTACGATCCGAGCCGGTTCGTTATCGTAACTGACAACTCCAAAGGCTTGAGACGAGCAGAGAATAATGCTGCTGCGTACCTCGATCCTCCCCCTATGCCAACTGTTTGTATGAACGACATTTGGCCCAATACAATATCTTACAATGTAGCTACTGAATGTACAGTGGATGGTCAAGCTACCATAGTCACAGCTGCTGTAATTATCTCCGCCAATGGAAGGAGTATGGAAACGACAACGAAATCCCATCTCAAAATACTGGCTACTCCCACACCTGAGAATCACCAGAAGCGTATCCGGAGTGCACCAATGTGTCATATTCCCAGCTCAGCTATAACTCCTGACTCGCTGCATTGCATTGAGAAGAGCTCATTACAGTTGAACTTGCCTGTAGGAATGCCTATTACTAGTATAGTAACGCCATTGCCAAATTCCTTGACTGGAACAAACAATAGTTTGGAATCTATATCAGCACCGTATGCCGAGTTCACTTCAATGAAGGCATCTTGGAACCTACTTATTAGTATATTCACTTGGAAAGGTTTGAGTTTTAGATTTAGCTAATACGTTGCTTAGACAAGACCCCACAAAAAATGTGTACTCCTGTACTTGCCGAACTGATGTACTAATTTACTACCCTGCATCTCCAATTCTCCCTTCTCCACATGTAATTCAATGTTCGTTGATATCCCTGGGTAGCACATTCGTCAAAAGGGTGAAAAGTTCCGAACGGTAATTATTTATTTTATAGCGACTCACAAGACAGCATGGTGGACTTCTGGACTGCATGTTACTTATCTAGCAGTGCATTGGATTGGACTATGCATATGCGCGGGGAAGTGCTTCCTTATCCGCGTGGGTTCCAGAATTCTTTATTGTATCTACTCATTTGATAATAATGGACAAATTGAGCAATGACGTGCTACTCCTTTAGTTAATCAACTACTGTAATAGTACAGATATATAGTGATTTAATTGAATTCATTCAATGTGACTGGTAGTGCCATTGAGAGCAGTAATGCATTGTAATATGATTCCTTTGAATTATAAGAACAAAGTAAGAATGTACGTACGGGAGCTCCTAGGGAACAATAAACGTAATGAAAGAAGATGGAAGATCTGGGCCTCCATTTCTGAGCATGGTTTCATTTTGGAAGTTGCATCTTGGAGTGCACTCAAGATCATCATTGAAGGTAATTACGTTTCGTTTACTATTTTAGGATTATAACATGCCAAAGATGACAGAATGAGACTAGTAATGCGTTTCCTTTCATCTTCTTCCCATTAGTGGAAGAAATAGTGTATTGTAGTGTAATTGTACATTTCGAAGTGGTAATTGACTCAAAGCACAACTATGTTTCTGCATAAGTAACAGTCGAATATATAAGTGTCACCAGTAACTTCTGTGACTAGTTTGTATCCACGACCATGTGAAGCTTCAACAATCATCACATACCCTCAAGTGAATAGCGAATGATACTGAATGTCCAAGCACTCTTATCAATTGTCCGGCACCTTCTAGTGGAACATCCTTACTTTTTCATTACTGAACCTTTGGCCAACATCTATGTCCAGAGTTCATGCACCAATTTACAGTATCTAAACTCGAATCATATTAGGTGTTGTTCAAAGTACTTACACGACGACAGACTATCGAAAAAGAAACTATAGACAACATCTGCTAATTCTTTTATCCTCGTGTTTCACGAAGAAAACACTTGGTTTCGCAACGGAAAAGTGTTTGAGAAACTACTGATTAAATGCTCACAGTTAGTACATACATTAATGACCAGAGGAAGTGAACTATGTTTTGCTTGCAATGGTAGATCTGGAATTGTCGGTGCTATAGCGAGTGATTAACAAATCAGCTCTTACTGGGGGTGAATTGTTTACCATCTTATGTCGCTACACTCTTCCCACGGCAAATAGACATTTTTTGTTTTGTTCAGACATGGTATTCTCACATGAGTCCTCTTTCGATCCTCAGTCAACTAATGCTTATTATGGAAGAAAAACTAACTATTTGGGCCTACCACCCGTAACCACTGAGTAAAGCAATAAATTTGCTCGTTACAACTTTCATAAGAATTGATATCTTGGCAAGACACTTTGTAGCCCTCTTTTCTCATCTGCCAATGTTTTTCTTAGTGCGCATGCTTTTGCAACCTTAGTAGTACCAACGATATTTCTTGGAACCTTTATGATTAATTGCACTATTAGAGCTTATTTGGAATTTCCCCGGCACTTCTGCGAGTTGGAAACTCTATTTCATTCCATCTTTCGTATATGAACACCCTGAATAATGCTTTGAAAGTTTTTATTGCACCTTCACCGTTTGAACTTACCTTTCTTCTAGCTATGAATACGAGCTAAGGTAACTTCTTGGCGAGGTATTTATGAAGAGTTCTGGGCATGTAATAACTACTGCTGTAGTCTATATCGTACTTTGATTAGTACTATGAATGTAGCACTATTTAAATAGCACAACAATTGCTTTTGACTTGAATTGATAGTTTTGTTGAAGCCAACACCCCTGAGATGAAAGTTGCTTCAAATTGTGTACTCTTCGGCACAGCTATTTTGACCTTAACAGGTACTGTATCAAGCTTACCAAACCCACTGGCCCAAGATGAAAGCTTTAAAATGGCTGCTAGAATAGTTAGAGACGAGTCAAGTTCATCCTCTTCTGTCCTCACCGGCTGCCACTTCCATGGAGACTTGCAATTTTGTACAGATAGCAATGGATTGGAAGGTTCTATCTTGCCATCACCAAAGGCTGACGGTGCCCCAAAGACTTACTCTGACTGTCACTCCCATGGGAAAGATACCTTCTGTATTGACGACTCTGGTAATGAGGTTCAGTTTGTAACTAATAATGATACTGGTACAGACGATGACCATGACCATAATGATCATGACGATGACCACGAAGATCATGATCAAGAAGATGGTCACGGAGATCACGATCACGACGATGATTCCCACTCTGTCTTTCCTACTTTTAACCTTACAGGATGTCACTTCCATGGGGATACTCAGTTTTGTGAGGACAACAATGGTGTTGAAGGCTCTATCCTTCCAACACCAAACACCAATGGTGCACCAACAAGTTACAGTGGATGTCACTCCCATGGGGAGGAAGCCTTTTGCGTTGATGGCTCTGGTAATGAAGTTCAGTTTGTAACTAAGGCTGAGAGTGGAGCTGATGACCACGACCACGATGATCACGATGATCACGATGACCATGACCATGAAGAGGCTGAGAAGCTGCAATCGTCAATTCTGTCGAGTACACCTGAGACTCAACCAACCTCTTCTGTCTCGGCTGCAAAACTCTACCAGTAGTGCTGCAGCCAGTACTTTTATTGGAGGTGCCGCTGAACACATGTCTACAGGTGTTGGGTCGTTGTTGGTTGCAGCTCTAGCATTATTGCTTTAGAGAGGTAAGTCTTCCTGTTATGGCAGACGCCTCTTGGGTTTAAAATTCCACTTTTTTTACTAGTTACTACACACTTCTTTGTATTCAGCGTCCCTAATTGATATTAAATGTGCTGGAGACAAACTTTCTTGAATAACATGTTTATCACTTAAATCAATGTAAGATTTTGCAGCTAAAGAAATGCAGGAACAATTCTCTCCTATTCTTACAAATTGGTAAATCATTTCGTTTACAGGTCAGGGTAAAGAAGAAATAACTCCATACCTATGAAAGGTATAAAGTAGAAATTTATGTAAGAATATATCATCAATATTGCAAATTTATCAAACTATGGTTGCCGTAATAATGAAACTACGCAACCAATAAAAACCTAAGTTCGAGGAAAGTCAAAAAAAACACTCAAAAACACACAAAACTTCATAATTGGGAGATGACAAATCACCGAAACCTAACCATCACAACTAATGAAAACAAAAATTGAAATTGCTTACCAATTACAAATCGCTTGAACCCCTTGAACTTCATAATATAAATTATCACAAAAAGACTCACCCGTATACTCCGACTAACGTATGACAAAACTACAACTAACTTAAATGGCCACTAGAAAGAAATGACAATACACCCACACCGCAAGTGTTCCTCAAACTCACGTGACCCAAAACCAACAAATATTCATTACTCCAACAGTTTTAAGCAAATGATATAATTAATTGTATATTGCTTCTCCTGGCAAATCACCCGTAGCAAATATGTCTGAAGTCAGTAGTCACCCAAAGAAGTGGTTAATTGCTTACAACTCGATTTCCGCCTCGTTGTGGTCAATTGTGCTCTTCAACACTGTGTTCCTCGGTGTATCGCTAGGACAACCTCACTTGTTTGACTACACAAATAAGGTCACCACCGTCATTCAGACTTTGGCTGTCATTGAGATCTACAATTCTGCCACCGGACTCGTCAAGTCGCCAATTTTCACAACCGTAACCCAAGTCTTCTCGAGATTGTTAATCGTGTGGGGAATCTGCCAGTTGCTTCCACAGTCCCCAGCTAACACTCACTGGGTTTACATCACATTGTCTTTGAGTTGGTCTATCACCGAGATCATTAGATACTCTTACTATGCTTCCAACTTGCGCTCTCCAGATGCGGTTCCTTACTGGTTGACTTGGTTAAGATACACTACCTTCTACGTATTGTACCCTACTGGTGTGTTTTCTGAAACATACATGGTTTACTTGTCCCTCGGTGAAGCTTCGGCTGTCTTTGGACCTTGGTTCAAGTGGCTTTTGGTATTCATCTTGTTCACCTACATCCCTGGTTTCTACATGCTTTACACTTATATGATCAAGCAGAGAAAGAAGGTTTTGGGCAAGAAGCCATCTACTAAGAAGACCGAATGAGCAGAGGAATCTTCTGAATCCATGAGGATACTTCGGTCTAATAACCGTCGGTTTGAAAATCATCGAAGTACCTTTATGCTGTATATATACAAGGATATTCTATATCAATTAAATGTTTAATCTGCTATTTGTTCTATACTGTAGTTGTAGTCTTACTCAACGCGTCAATCCAGTTAATGACATGCTCTATGTAATCACAGATCGTGTCTTCTTCCACGAACTCGTAACGATCTACTTCAGTAGATTCATTGCCACCCATGAACGAGCCCAATGAAAATTTGGAAGCGCGTTTGTTCAGCCTACTTTTGTGTTTTTTGTTCTGTTCGAACAAGACCTTTAATGTAGTGGTGATAACTACCGGATCATACTTTATGATAAGTTTGCTTAATATGCGGAAAACCAAGTAGTTGGGTGAAAACTGGTACCATCTGACATTCCAACTTATAAGCTTTGAAATGTTGAGCAATACGAAGTCTAGAGTTAAATACTCATCTTCGAGAGACTTAATGAGATCATTATAGATGGACTTACTTGAGACCTTTAAAATTAACTTGTTGCTGTAGAAACGGAGATCGTAATCGTCATGGTACAAGTCAATTGTTGAATCGACATTATCACTTAAAATTAAGTCGTCATAAATCTCTAACAACTGCACTGTTGCAAAGTAATCAAAGCCACCCTCTATCGATGTTCCCAAGACGCTAGTCATCAAGGAACTAATTGATTCTCTCAAGTTGTATTTGACAGTCCATCCCAATAATCCTAACATTTCCCATTCAATTGCACTATGCTGTTGTTCGTTGTCGCGATTTGCCAAAACCATAAGAGTTCTCAAGTCCTCATAAATGATTAAAAATAGTTGATCCAACCAACTCTCGCACTTCACATATGCTTCCTTCTCAGACTTGTGGTTCACAACGTATTCCTGTGACACATTGGTGAGTGTCACGGCCTTTGAGCCTGCAAATACTTTCTCCTTCAAAGACACAACTTGGTCCCATCCTATTAATGCCACAAAAAGTGACAACATGTCATAGCAACGGCCCCAAGTTGATTTACTATAAAAGTCAAGGATTGAACTACTAGGTGTTCCTGCGGATTGGGAAGCAAGAACATTTCTAGCAGACTTTGGGCAACAGATCTTAATCATGGAAATATCTACTGATGAGACTTCTCTAACGGAGCTATTCATCAAAGGTGATTGGTAAAACTGGTTACCATTTATTGGATGTCTCAAATGAGGGTTAAATAGGAATAAGTCCGTCCACATCTTCTGGATGGATGCCGCTGGCTTAATGGAGTCTTTTTCGTCCAATGGAAGAACGATTGGTTTTGGAAATGTTGAATTGAATGACTTGTCAGTAATAGGCTCTTCATTCTGGGTTTGCCTGTGGATGAATGCTGCTGAGAAATTGTCTCTTATGCCTGAGATCGTATCCAAGTCAATCTCTTTCAGGCGGTTATTCAATGTCACAGGCATCGAATTCATTACTAGTAAGGCATGTTCGTAGTCTTTAACTAAAATGTAGCATAGCATCAAGCTGTACCAGCAATCAAAGTCGAGTGGAAGGACTTGAACGGTTTTTTTGGCTATTGCCAATGCTAAATCGTAACTTTCTTTGGAGATAAGGAAGTAAACTTGCTCAAGCAATATAAGTCCCAGCTGGGTGTTGTGGATCTCAGTTGCTTTGAGGTGCTCATGCAATAGGGTAAGGTGGTCATGTTCCTTATTAGAACCTCTTTGGATCTTGTAAATTTTGGATATGATATAGTCCCACTCATGTGGAGTAGATGATTGTTTCTGATATCTAGTTTTGACTTCTGTTACTGCTATGATAGCTACATTTCCACTGATATCCATTTGGCATAAGCGGAGCAATGCATCCAGAAGATTATTTCTATAATAATTAGTCTTCTTTTGGTAATCAGTGTTGTTACCACAGGCAGTTGGAGTACCGTAGCCGGCATTGAAGCCACAGAAACTTCCTCTATTCAAGAATTTTACTAATATTTTTACTGAAGCGACCAAATCTTCTGTAGTAGCCACGAAATCCGAGTAACTGACAAGCCCGGTTAATTGCGTCGAAGGATTATCTAATTGGTTGGCCCATCGCACTATTTGCGATGCTTCGAGCTCTTCCCAGAAGTTTACATTCAAGTCTCTGATTGTCACAGCACTGAAGTTAGAAACCTTCCGTCCTGACCGTGGCACTATTTGATATGAGCTATCGACCTGTACTAATGGTCCTTTCTTTTGGCTGCCACTTCCCATATGGATTATAAAACGAGCTCTGAAGTCCGATTTCGAGAAAACGTTGTATGAACAGTAGGTCAAAACCAATTCCTTCTTGGTAGAAGATATCGATGCAAATCTTTCTGAATGAATATTGGCGTTCTCTTTGCGGAAGGTATACGTATCATTTACTTTTTCGATTCCAACGATATTCAAAACGTACTTTTCGATGTCCGAGTCCATATTTTTCAACTTCAATCCGTTGACAAAGTGGTAGTAGCCGACATATCCATCGTCTTCTTTGTGGCCCGAGGACTTTAGCGAATCACCCAAGAACTCATGGGAAGAGTACTCAGCTGAGCGAGATCCGGCGTACTTTCCCAAATGACAGAGATCTGGAGGTCCGACGTCGTTATTCTGATTTTGGGGGTCTTGAAGAGTTAACTTGGAGCGCAAACCGAGACATTGGCCAAATTGGGCCTCTCGGATCATGGGAACTCCGGCAATATGACCTTTCGGGAGAACCATTGCTGATTTTGTGGGAGACTGGCAATATACTATATAAAAATATCAACCTTGGAGTATTGGAAGTACAAGACTACACCAAAGGGACAGCGGATCCGACGGTAGTCAAGTTCTGGTATGCAGCCTTCGCTCTGTGAGCAGAACACTTTCAATGGCAAAAATTACAAATGAATCACCGACAACGAAACGAAACAAAAGCTCCAATTACAAAAGTTGCCTAACCACCACAGAAGAAGAATAACAACAACAAATACTTAACAACATCTGATTGAAGTCCTCCATAGTTAAGGCTGTTAAGCGCCAGGAAAAAAGGTGTTGATAGTGAGGGTATTCTGTGCAGGTGTTGTATGAGCATTGGTAGCGTCTGTGTGGAGAGAGTTTATGTTGCTTGCTAGTTTTATGTTTTAACATTTCGCAGCATTTCATGTGGGTAGATTGGTGGTTTGGGGTAGAGATTTGAATATTGTGATAGGAGATGTGTAATTATGGGCTTGTTGAGTTGTTGAGTTGGATTTAGTGGAAATTACATACATATTGTATTTATGTTGGTTTAGTATAATAATTAGTGCTTGTAATCACTAGATCGACTCTGGCTTGGGCGAATTGTAGTTTCGAGTCGACTATTCGATTGCTGAAGTTGTGAAACTGTGAGTAGAGGAAACAATTAGTGTTTATATCTATCCTGATTCACCTTTAATCCTTTCTCTCCGTTTTAATCTTCCGGAGACATATTACTAATACTATAGGCATCATGAAATATCGTCTATTCCTTTATATTACAGTTACATAAGTCTGGATTCTTACTCCAGATTTTCTATATACCCATGAGGAATGTTCTTTTTTGAATTGACCTGAAAAGAAGCCATCATATGTGTGATCTCATCTAGAACGGCAATTAACGACTTTCCATTGTTATATTCAAGAATTCCTTTTCCACCTGTAGTCAAACTGAGCTGCTGTCTGATATGTAAGGTTGCAACACAACTTTCAATTCTTGTAACAATATGGTTCAAAAGTCCAATCAAGTCACTTTCTTTAAAAGTGGTATTCATTTTCTCAGAAATGACATCAGATGAGTTTTGAAAACTCTCGTTAACAAGAATCCCTGAATTAAGACTGGAACAAATATTCTCCAAACGCAATGAAATTGTTCTTAAACCGTAGATACTATCTACGGGTAACGCTCCAACCACTCTGGTACTTAAGGTAGGCTCGGCCTGCGAGATCCTCTTCTGGAAGATATCAAATCTGATCTTCAATTTGGAAGTGAATGCCAACGTGATCGGTTCAGGAGTTTCGAGACCCTTGAGCTTTCTCTCTCCCAATTTAAAGTAGTGGCAGCCGTTGTCTTCAATGGCTGCAATTTCTTTTTCTATTATTTCTCCTGCTCTGATATTACCTTGATAGGCATCACTGACACTCATCTTATCATTTTTAATATCTTCATGGATTTTATATAATGCTTGCATCTCATCCAAAAAGTCCGAACTGACAGCAATCTGACCACCATCAGCTACAGCACTAATACGCGACGCTCTGTTGACCATTGGACCGAAGTAGTCCATTCTACCAGTCACCACATCTGGTTCACAAACTGGGGACCCCCAGTGAACACCCATACGAACCGACAACCCTCTAAAAATCACATTTCCTTTTCCTTCTGTCACTTCACAACATTGATCTGTCTCTAAAATTTCACTTGGCCAATCCACAGTAAGCAAATTCTGCTGAACGTTGAAACACCAAAGCAATGCAGCCGTTGGAGAAGGAAACGAAACCATAAAAGCATCACCTTCTGTCTTCACTTCGTAACCTCCGACAATTCTTAGTTGCCTACGCATAATAGAGTTATGCATCTTGATTGCTGATCTCATTGGTAGTGGGTAAGTATCCCATAACAAAGTAGAATTTTTGATATCTGTAAAAACCAAGGCTAGTTCACCAACTGGTGGTTCAATTTCTTCTTCCAACCGCCTTAAAGAAGAATCTCCAGCTACAGTACCTCTGTCTCTTCTCTTTTTTGCAAAAAGATCTGATTCACGGCCCAAATTGTGATAGAGCGCGTTTGAACCAAATTTCAGTCTGTTGGATTTTTGTTCGCCTAGCGTAATGACCAGAACAGCTAATTTATCAGTAGCACCATAGCAAATAGCATAGTCTCTTAACTTCTGAGCTGCAAGCATGGCCTCATCCTTCTCTTGTCTGAGGATATCTACCGCAAGTTCATAAGACACAAAATCCCATAAAATCTTGTTTGCTACGACTATCATATCATCCGCAGACGTAAGCGAAATTTCTGAGATATCGGGTCCAGAATTGGTGTGGGGCAAGTAGTTGAAGTATCCTACACCTCTTGATACTGGTAGGTCTCCGTCCAAAGCTCCATCTCCTGAGACGTATCCGCCCGACGCTCTGATCCTCTCAAACTCTGGTCTATTGGTTGGATCATGCTTGTTAGTGAGAAGAACATGATCACCGTTGTTTCTTGAAAGAAGAGCCTCAATATCTCCAACATTGGCCGTGTACAATTTCTTATCTTTGATATATATGACGGTAATTGAACATCCAGCACGCCCATCATCGGCGAGGTTCAAGTCGATTGCTTCTTTTGACAATTGTGGAGTTGGCGCAAACGAGTTGCTCTTTTTTGCGGATAAGATTCCATTAATGTCTTTGTTCAAAGAAAGAAAAGTTCGTCTAATTGCATCTTGGATTTCATTGTCATGTTTTGATTTCGCCAATTCGCTGGTGAAGTGATCGACAAACATGTTTTTAGCCAATGATGAAATCCTGTGACCCTGGTTGGGAGCGCCCCTCTTACCATCAAAAGAGCAGATAAGAATTTCATTTTCATTTCCTCTAAATTTCTGGATAAATACATCACGATTAGAAACAAACTCTCTCATACCCATTGAGTCAGAAACACCGTACCCAATATTGTTCAATTCAGAAGAAGTAGTACGGATACGCATTTCTGTACTTTGATCAGGCACCGCTGTTGTTGTCAAAGTCACATCAATAAGACCCAAAACCTTCAAGTGTTTCAATACTAGCAAACTATCAAAATATTCTCCCGTTTCTGGATTCTTGACATGACTTTGCTTTATTTCAAATCTCTTGTTTCCTGAGAAATTGAGATATTTCAAGTTTTTGTTCCAGTGCCAGTTCCAGTCGTATGGCCAATTGGAGATATTGTATTTCAACTGGTTGGATCCCACATCCAAATGCTGCAAATTAGTAAGTTTACTAAGTTCAGATGGTAAGGTCACAAGCTTGTTGTTATTGACATATAAGAGCTTCAAAGACTTCAAATTTTCTAAGTCATCTGCTGGGAGTGTGGCAAGTTCATTTCCAGAAAGATAAATTTCAGTCAAGCGGACCATTCTGCGGATGGCTCCCTCTGGGATCTCAAGTAACTCGTTGTACGATAAGTTCAAAGACTTCAAAGATACTAGGAAAGAAAGTGACTCAAAGCAGTCGTCGCTCAATCTATTGTCAGCTAATGTCAATACCAACAAGCTGTCGGCCAACGATGAAGAAGAATTTCCAAATGTCACCGACGAGTCACTACTCATATCATCTGCATCATCGTCTCCGTCAACAGACTCAGATGGTCTTCTAGAAACATCCAAGTCAGGCTTACTCATAGTCTCTCCAGTGAAGTTTCTAAAGTTGACAGTTGAAGAGATACGCTTTGCCACAATCAATGGTGGTTTTGGAAAAGATGACAAAATATTACTGGACACATTCAACACTGATAATGATTTCATGTTCCATATGTCGTCAGGCAACGATTGCAAGTTATTGGAATGTATGTCCAAATATTGTAAAGACTGCAACAGACCAATCGTGGAAGGTAAAGACAGTAAGTTATTTCCAAAAACAGAGAGGAATGCAAGCTTCTTGAGATTTCCTAGTTCGTTAGGAAGAGTGACTAAATGATTCTTATCCAAAACAAACTTCTCGATATTTGGAATCCTTGCAATGAAATCCGCAGGAATAGCAGTGATTTTAGCTTTGGAAAGGTCCAAAATTGTCAAAAGAGGTAACAAGTTTTCAAATTGAAGTTCAGTAATAGGATTTCTATCAAAATGAAGTAGTCTCAAGCTTTCCATCTTGTCACTGAATGCTGAAATGCTGTTCTTGGAAGCGTACGCAATCTCTAAGTTTGGAATCGATCCCAATATATCAACATTTGTCAACAAATTATATCTAATGTCAAGTCTCTTCAAAGAAGTCATTTCTTTAAAGTATGCTGGAAGTACCTTACTTAACTTGTTAGTACAAAGGTTCAATTTCATTAACTTTGTAAGCTTGCCAATAGAATCGGGAAGGAGTGAAAGATCATTGTATGAGAGATCCAATTCTCTTAAATTGCTCAACTCGCTGATAGACTCAGGATAAATTTCGAAGTAGTTAGAGGACAAGTTCAAGCATTCCAAATTCTTCAATCTCCCAAAAGAACGCGGCAATGATGAAAGTTGATTGGAATTGAGTTTCAAGTGAGTTAAGTTCTTCAAATGGCTGAATTTGGATGGAAGCTCATCTAAAAAGTTTTTCTCCAAGTCTAGGTGAGTCAATTTCTTCGCCTCTAGGAAATTCATGGGGAATTTTGAGCATCCATTCCTCAGGAAATTAATACTGATCAAATTGTTACACGATTGAATGAAGTCTAGAGGAATATAAATCGACGGATTATCAGCGACATTCAAACGTTCAATCTCGTATGTATGTTGGTGGAAAATTATCGGTATGTTTTTAAGGTTAAGTCCTGATATGTTCACATCCACATAGTCCCTCAGAAGCATCGTTTCCTCATCATGCGTCAAATTTCTGAGATTAATATTTTCAACAACAAACTTACAGACAAAAGAAAGATCCTCTCTTCCGATTATCTTCAAATTGTCCTTGTCTGTATAGCCACTGAGAAGGAGAAGTCCTAGCTGAATTTGTAAAGGTTTTTCGAATGATTCTAACACCTTCACACAATTACCCACATAGACTGAAATCTGGTAGTTCGAGATGGATTCGAGGAAAAACTTACGCTGTACAATGAGAAGAAGCTCTGCTGTCGTTGTTTCTAATGGACAAAGAATGGTAGTGAAGGTGTTATCTTCTTTGAAAACTCTGACAATGTGATTGGGTCCTTTATTGGGCTTTCCTGCTATTTTTTCCACAGCCTTCACATCCAGGTGGCCCAATGCATGCGACAGACGGGCTCCATAAAGAACTGGAAGATTGGAAAGACGCCTGACTTCGGAAGTTTCCTTAATTTTGGGTACCTTCTGGTGTGACGCATGATGATGGTGATGGTGGTGGCTATGAACAATGTTGTTCTGGTCATGGTTCGATTCATTCAGTGATACACTGTCGCACAGTGAGCTGAAAGAATGTAAATCTTGTCCTCTGGCTTCGTCATCTCCATCATTGAGATCCTTCTCGTCAGTGTCATCAGAGTCTGAAAGAGCGAGATCTTCTATTACGTTAGGCTCGTTGACGCTATCCACTTTAACATCCCAACTGTCTGGCGCACGCCAACCTCCTGCTACCGCCCCTATTGATGCCTTCAATTCAGGAGGGATCGCCACACCGACGACTGAGGGTATGACTGTTGAAGAGTTCAGTTTGTGTATTGGCACTTGAAAGATGGGTCCAGCTTCTCCTTCGTCTCCATTTAAAACATCATAGATATTGTGTGTCAGATCCGCAAAGGAATCTTTAGCTTGCAAGGACTTTGGAGACTTGATAATTCCATGCATTTCATCGAGATTCAAGTCGAATGCGCCGACAGTGACAGGACCGCTTTCAGCTTTCTCTGCATTCTTCTCTGCATTCTTCTCGATACTCTCAGTACTCTTTTCTTCAATTGGCCCCACAGAAGTGTAAACGGGGACACTAGCAACTGATGCCGCAGAAGAGGCAGCAATTCTAGCTTCTGCTTCCCTTAATTGGGTTTGGAAAGATGGAGTTAACGATGGATGATGAGGATGGTAGTGATGGTGATGCTCTAAAGTTATGGATGGAATACGGAATTTGTGCTTACCAGTAGAGGATACAGATCCTGTGGAGCCGGCCAGTTTTCTCAGATTACGGCCGGATACTGATACAGAGTTATTTCTAGATCCTGCTTCACTGCTTTCAGGGGCAGTAGTGGAATTTTCCTGGACTGCCTCAGTCTCTGGCTGGGTCTGTGAATCCTCCGAGTGTGCACTACTATCTGAGTCTTTTCTGCTACTGGAGTCTTTTCTGCTATCTGAATCCTTTCTACTCGAATAAATAAGCTTACCAAGTAAGGAACCGCTTTTCTTCTTGAATCTGGGTTTAATGGGATGGCTTAACGGTGGAACGTTGACTATGCCCTTTGGTCTCTTATTGGCATGGAATCCACGGTAATTTTCCTTCAAATTGGACAGAGAAGGGCTCATTGATGCGGCATCATCGTTGGAAGCGTCTCCTGCTGGCATTGACACTATAGAGGAGCGTGGACTGTAATTTTCGGATACCACTGTTGGATGCCTACGGGTTTGCGATTTAGGAGCCGACTTTGGAGCGGCTTCGGAAGCAACGAGCTCGTAGTCGTCGTATTTGTAATTAAAGAGTTTATCGTCAATTACGGCCGGATTGGGTACGTTTGAATTATTTGTGCCGCCTGATAGTGAGAGACTGGAAGACATAGTGGGAGAGATGGCACCGGAGTTCTTCTTCACGAGTTTCGGTGATGTCGGCTGGCTTGCTGAGCCGCCTGAAGCGCCATGTGTCGGAGGATCGAGCAGGTTGATAAACGACATGGTGGAGGACCGATTGCTTGTGGGTGATAATGGCCGTTCTGGGACGCTTGTTCGGTGTCCTACTCCGTTATTGGTAGCTGAGGATTGGGTGGTGGAAGGAGTGAGGGAGAACGCCGAATTCAAGTTACTCTTGGACTTATCTCTTCCAAAAAAACTCATACAGCGCTACTAATACCGCGAGAATGCCTTTTTCTGGGTTTTGACGAGCAATCGGCGGCGAATTGTTCTCACTAAGGCGCTGGTTGCAAGAAAAAGTCCCGTCTTCTTCTGTTAAATTAATTGATAATTCGAATTAAGCTTAATGGAGCTGGTTCTCTCTGCAGGAGGGCGAGGGTGAGGGAAAAAAAGTTGTGTTCCGAAGAGTCACGTGTGTTGGAGGAGATACGAGAGGTGGGGAGTGGTATAGAGAGTGGTGGTGAAAGTGGAGGAGAAACACAGTAAACACGGCTAGAATCGAAGGGCGGTGGTAAGGTATGTATGATGGTGTGCTTTAATTATTGGTGGAGAGAGGAAAATGACGAGGGAGTCAGAGAAAGAGAGGTTTATCGCACTCCACACGAATTGGATAGTTCGGCTCTCATTGAATCTTTATCCTTGATGTGAGATTATATGGCATTGTGTCAGAATCGGTGGAAATGTCAATTGGGTCCCGGGCTACGTTGATCTAGAGCTAATACCAATAACATTGGTTGCTTTTTTGCACTTGGAGGAACCGTATGCCCAGCGGCTGTGAAAAATCCAGCTCCAGTGGGGGTCTACAAAGGAGCGGAAATGTGCATATATTATTTACTGAAATGGTTTTGACACCAATTGCAGAGGAGACAATATGAAAATATGGATAATAGAATACACCAGAAATTCGATGGTGGCTCAGGTTGAGGTAAAGACGCTCTAAGCAACACATTACTGCTTCGCTACTTGCTATCCTTCCCCTCTGCTTCCAAGTGAAATATGGTATCATCGGGCTGGACTAATAGCTGCTCGTGATTAAGCTGTATGCACCCCCCTTAGAGCTGCCAACTCTATTCCTCTTTTGGGCCACTAATAAGAGTTACCAGGGGTACTCTAAACAATATAACCGGTGTAGGCTTTCATTTGATCGAATTGGCCGCCGTTCCGTCTCCGGCAGACCCTCACATTGGACCCAACGAAATAAATTGGGGAACTCTAGACGAATAGGAGTCTCTTCCAATAGCGAACAATTCAGGATCAGTATAATAATGTAAAACCCAAGCCGCACCTTATATTATTAGTCCATTGTTCCTCTAAGAAGTTTTGTAGGCAGCTGATAATCACTATTATTAGTAACTTGAGCAACCGCGTATCAGCGGCTGTCGTCGGTCTTTGATTATCTTACGAATAAGGAATAAAAATCGACAATATACCGCTTGTTCGATGTCCAGATGATGCATACATTGCAAAATTTATCTGGTCTGAAGTATCCCAAGATCCAGACAAAATGAATCAAAACTGACTTCGTAGGAGTTTCACCCACCCACACTTAAAATGTACAGATAGGTGCAGTGAAGTATATTTTGCAGTCGGACGTTGGCCCGTTTGAACGCCTGAGGGTTACTACAGCAACTAGATATACGGACCGAGAAGGTATCGATGATCCGTATCTCAAATTGGATATATAGTTTATAGTGGGAGGATAGATCCAGAAACGAAGCGGTATAGGGAAGACATCGCTAAGAGAGGAACTGTCCGCAAGAAATCTGTCTCGAGCAAAGGCAGTATGTTAGACATCAAGTTAACCGTAGGTTATGGTTTAGAATAAAGAGAGATTGAGGAGAGCACTTTCGAATTCCGCTTTTGACTGATTAGGGATATTAGTTTCAGTGCATGTGGAGTATAGAGTTTAGTAGCATAAATATACTAAGATCCTGTAAAATCGTGATAATTGTGCATGAAGTCAACATAGGATACGATATTAGTAGTAGAGAAGTTATAGATGCCGTTCGGATTGTGGAAAGTATTACTATTAAACTAATACCGATAGCGTTGCAGTTTTCTTCATGTTATTTGTGGCTCTAGAATCAATTATATTATACCATGGTGTTGAAGACCCATACCTCCCAGTTCAATATCTCGACGTGTGTTTGCACCCAATTTCCTTTTTGGAACACATCAGTTCTAGATGCACCAAAAATGGAGCAACAAAACGCCCCATTGGTATAAATCAGCCAACAAGGCAGCATCCAGAGGACATCGGCTTCGATAAAAAGGGGATGAGGATAAGGACAGGGACCTGCTAAGCGCGTGGGAGAATAGATTCTTTGCTGATGTTGAGATTGATATGGTAGTTGAAAGTAACGCAATTCTCAGAGAACAATGCTTATTTCATCTTTTGAATGTCCCTGGATGTTAACTACCATGTTCTACAGGAAGCTAATAGCGCCACCTTCTTCTCTCTTCTCTCTTTACTTTTTACAGGTCTCTTCTATTCTTCTTTTGTGAGGCTCATGTCCTGGAGGTAAAGGATCGCCGGAACGACCCTGCTTGATACGGCCTGCTTGATTCGGGAGTGCTCGTTTTGACGAGGTTTCGGCTATCCTCAAACCCTGAGGTTTCCTAATAAGTAAATCCTGTGGATGGACGTGTCTTAAATTGCCTAGTGGACGGCGACTGTGGGCTAGAGAGACCCTGAATCGTTTTAGTTTCAATTGTAGGAATATGTTGATTTTGCGATGTTATGGTTTCAATGTTTTGATATTCTTGATAACAATGATACAGTACAGTAAAACTGTAATATCGATTTTATATTGTTATTATTGTTTTTTGTTGTTTTGTTGTTCTCATTATTATTATTATTAATATCATCATGCTTGTTGTTGTCACTGTAAATGCCGATTTGACAGTGTTGACATTTCCAATAGACATCTACAGCTATTGAACTTATAACCCCCATTGGTACTTCTTTCCGTAGCTTGTTCTGTTTGGTCACCCACTTGCCAGTAGTCTCGCCATAATCTCCCTATTTCTTGCTAAAACCCTCTCTGGCGACATCACCACCCGTCCTAGCTGTCGTCCCCTAATTTCTTGTCTGGCACACACTTTCTCACGCTTCTCCTTGCGTTGTATTGTATTTTTGTCTTGTGCTTTCATTGTTCTCGTGTCGTTGACCTATTCTGTTCCTGTGTTCTTGTGTGATCTCGACCTTTTGTGTTGTGGTGGTTTGTTATTTTGTCTCTGTTTGCACAACGTCCGTCACACGCATTCGCTTACGTTGGCTCTGCATTTTACCCTGAGCTGTTGAAGTGTTGATTCCTGGCCCGTTGACTCTGACTTTTGTATGCTGGAGTTTTGAAGTTTTCAGGTTTTCAGTTTGACGTTCTGGCGGTTACTGGTTTTTTGTTTTGAGTTTTGAGCTTTGCTTTATTATTATTAATATTAATATTAGTATTATTATTATTCGAGGTTACGGTTTGTTCTCGTAACGTGTTCGTTATCGCAGTTCTATTATTTAGGTAACTGTATCGTGGTTGAGTATATTGATTCGTATCGATAGAAACTTGACTTCTCGTTGTTTGCAATCCGCCAGGTGCATTCGTAAACATCAAATCCCTTTAAACAGACACGTCACAGATACAGTCAGCACCATCGGAGCAAGATGTCTGAGTCGTCACGGAGTATTAACCACAAGCTCAACGAGTTGTTGAGTAAAAGTATGTATATTTAACTGAGGAATAGAGATTGGTGGAGAAACGATGAACGGCTGAAATACGAACTACCTATGGAATCGAAGAAGACCGCGGTTTCCATAATCAAGGACAAGCTCGATGATCCAACGATATTTTATGACCATTTGTAAAGTGAAATCGTGTTGATGTCGTCTAGAGTAAATTAGAGTCGTCGTTGTTGTTCCAGAGTTGTAAAGACACGTCTTCTATGAGCTAGCGATAGATGTTATTCATCAAAAGCGTATCTTATTGCATGATCTGGTTATCTTGTAAAATGAGGAATCCAACTCTCCTAACGTACCCAGTTCAAGTTGAAACTCTACATGGTGTTTCATTATCCCTTTGTTCAATGTCATTTGTTAGTCATAGCCGTTTCTAGTACATCTTCCAATTATCTACTTCATCAACCTTCCCGTTCATCTACTAACCCTTTCTAGCCAATACTACCAAGAAACTCGACACCTCCAACGCACTTTCCTATGCCTCCATCCTTCGTGGTAACATTCTAGGAAAAGACAAGCAAGAAAAGGTCAACTCCATTGTCGTTCTTGCCAAGCTCTTGGACTGTATTATAGGGTCCGATGCTGTCTCCAATGACTTCGCCAAAGTAATGGACAGAACCTTGTTTTCCACGCTTTTCTCCATTGTTAGCACCAACATGTCTTCAGAAACCTATAAGGCCATTCTCAAGATTGCTGAAATTGTGATCTCTGGAGCGATCTTCGCTAAAGATGACAGCATCGATAAGTATCTTCCTCTATACGACTCCTTGATTGAATATCTAGACGTGATGGACATTGTCACTCACAAGTTGTACTTGCAAGACAATAAGATCACCTACAATTCCATCAAGCTTGTTACAGACTTGATCAACAGGGCGTTGAAGTTTGGTCACAGTGGCATAATCACATTAGTTGCAAGATTGAAACATGTTACCTTCTTCAGTACCATAGGGAATCTTATTGAAACCGACAATAAGGCTATCCTTGATGCCACAGAAAACCTTAAGGTTGCTTACTATAACCTTAATGAGTACCTCCACAAAACCCGTTTCGACTTGCTGGTCAAAGCACACCAAGTCATGCTTAATAACCTATTCATTTACCTCGAAGTCTCTTTGAATGAGTATGGTACACCAGCTACAACCGAGGAATACGTCAAAGCTGGATTTACTGACAACCCGAGAACATTTGTAATTGAGAATTTCACCCTTTTGCTTGCCATGGACCTCAAAATCTTCTTGAAGGACCCTAATTTCACATTTAAGAAGCGTTTCCATGAAGAACTCATGATGAGCAACCATTCGAGAACGTTCCCATTGTATCTTTTCGTGGACAAATGCACAAATATGTGGATAGATATTTTTCACAGACGTAATGAATATCCTCTCATTTGGCTGTCTGTTCTCAGTTGGGAACTTATGATCTACTATACCATGAATAACTGCTTAGTACTCTGGCAAGAAACTAGAGTCCAGCTTGAAAATGAGATTGACGTTGACCGTATTTTGCAGTTACTTGTCTCAAATGTTGAGTCGTTAGAGATTGAGATGTCCAAGCGCTCTAAGTCGATAGAGGAATGTCTTGACATCACAGCCTCCAAAACAGGGGAAGAAATGAGACGCGTACAAGTTTTGAAAATCAAGGATGATCAGTTAAATAAATGGAAACCAGCTTTCACCGAGTTCAATAAGGTATTAGCAAGAGAAGTCATTGACTTTGTATCAGAGCAGAGAGTGATACAACTCTTGAAAGGCTCTTGTGTTTTTACAGAAATACATGGAGAGAATTTGCTCAGAAACAATGGAATAGCCAGAAAGGGCAATTACCACAAGTACTACTTTCTCACGTTGTCTCCAAATAGAAAGAGCGTGTATTACCGTGAGTTTGTTGAGAAGCCAGCAGTAAACCCTTCATACGAAGAGATGGAGAAACAATTTGTACGTTTGGCTGATATTACCGATTTCAGATCTACGAAAATTGGTGAACACATTGGAGAGGAAGAGAAAAGAAATAACAGTATGTTGATCTCTATTAAAGGAACAATTTCATATGAGAGAATAACTTTATTAGGAGAAAATAATAAGAAATTGTTAAGTTTCTACACTGATACAGAAGTGAACAAATACGTATGGTTGGATGGTCTTAAGATGTTGAAGGGTATGATCAACTCAGGTCAGTTGTCGGACGACACACAGCGCCAGATAGAGAATTTGATCGATATAAGGCGGAATACGCAGTTATTGGCTTTGGAGAATAAGAGCATCAAAGTCGATCCAATCGATGAGGATGATGACGAGTTCTACGATATTGCCGAGCTTACTGCTGCAACTAATAACTTTTACTATAAGTAAGGTTTGCATTCTGAGTAAGGGCGAAACAAGCAGCTGGAAGCAAGATGAGTTTCCATTGTTCTTCCATCGTGAGATACAAGTTGCAGATTTCTCATAATTTTGGATCGATTGAATCATCCGTTGACTGTATAAGTACATTTAGAGTATAGAATCTTGTAATACATTAATGAGAAATGACATCCTAGTTGTAGAAATCTGATGATCTTCGGAGTATCTTTTTATATATTTCATAGCTTTTTGGTCATATTTATAAAATGGGTGCAAATTTTGATAATTATTTTGAACATTGAGATATATTTACATACACTGTGAAATTTCAACTACATTACAGGTTAGATTTCTTCCTGAAATCATTCTTCTAATCTAATGCCATTTCGGCAAAGATTCTCTGAATACAATAAATCCTACCTTTCCTACTTCGTACTACACTATGTAAATCCTACTGACACTAATACCTGCACAGAACGCCATTAATCACCACTAAACCTCCTCCAGTCCCCATTCAATTCACATTATACTTGGCTATTAACAAGAACTAAAAACAGCAATGAAACCCACCACGTATCGACCTATTAATTCCCCAAGTTGTAACTCATTTCACATATTTCTTATTGCCACCACAGACAACACTCTCCTATCCTTACTCTCTTACTACGCCATACATTTACCCCAGAACCTAGCTCTATTTATCTACAGGAACAGCGGCAGTGGTGTTTGCACATCTCAAAAATTTATTTGGCTGAAAAATCGGAACTCATCGCTAAGAGAATAGTGAATGGGTAGAGATCTCTTTGTATATTGATATAGATTCGGTGGTAGTTACAGTGGTTGTCATATAAGAACACAATGGCAGTGAAAGAGGACCTTATTTTAACCATCGACAGTGACGGCGAAGACATTCCGTACGCTTCTGAAGAATCAGAAGAGGAAATAGAACAAAAGCCAGTAGTTGTAGAATCTAAAAAGAAGAACAACAAGAAGAAGAGCGTCAAAGGGAAAAAGGCAAGTGAAGAAAAATTAGAGGATGAGGATGAGAAGGACAATGATATAAACCCCGATTTTCTCTTCTCCTTGGACGGAATCGAGACCACTTCACGTTTTGACGGTTGGGACTTCTCGGTAGAAGCTAAAGAGAAGCTGAACTACATACCTACGAAGGAAGTTGATTTAGACGGAATTTTGAGAAGAAAGGGAGGTTTGGCCAACTTGGCTGGAACTGAAAAGGACGAGGAAGAGGAAGAGGAAGAAGAGGAAGAAGGTGACGAAGAGAACGATGAATTAGCATTATACGGCTTCGGAATGGGAGCTGAAGAAAAGACGGTAATAGAAGAGGAACAAGATAAGGAAGAAAACGAAGACGAAGAAGATGAAGAAGACAACGAATCTGAAGCCAATGAAGAAATGGACATCGGCGATGTTTCTGGAGACGAACAAGAGAATGATGAGGATACTGCTGAAGCAATGGCCGAATTCTATGCCGATGAAGACGAGTCTAAGACTGCAACCACACAACAGCATACCACATTCCAATCGTTACAGCTTTCTCGTCCAGTGTTGAAGGGTTTATCTCAACTTGGCTACACCAAGCCATCTCCAATTCAATCTGCATCCATTCCTATAGCATTACTCGGTAGAGACATTGTGGCCGGTGCCGTCACAGGTTCTGGTAAGACAGCTGCCTACATGATTCCTATTATTGAGAGATTGTTGTACAAGCCTAGTAAAATTGCCTCTACCAGGGTTGTGGTTTTGGCTCCAACAAGAGAACTTGCTATTCAAGTTGGTGATGTTGGTAAGAAAATCGGTCAGTTTGTTAACAACTTGAACTTCGGTTTGGCAGTTGGTGGTCTTAATTTGAGGCAACAAGAACAACAATTGAAGTCTAGACCAGATATAGTTATTGCCACACCAGGTAGATTAATCGATCACATCCGTAACTCTCCTAGTTTCACTATCGAGAACTTGGAAGTGTTGGTTATTGATGAAGCCGATCGTATGCTTGATGAAGGTTTCCAGGCGGAATTGACTGAAATCTTGTCTCTTATACCGAAGAACAAGAGACAAACATTATTGTTTTCCGCTACCATGAATACAAAGATCCAGGACTTGATCCAATTGTCCTTGCAAAGACCTGTTCGTATTATGATCGATCCACCAAAGACTGCTGCAACCAAGTTGATCCAAGAGTTTGTACGTATTCGTAAGAGAGAGCACTTAAAGCCGGCACTTCTCTTTCAACTTCTCAAGAAGTTAGATCCAGTCCAACAGAGCAGAATCGTGGTGTTCGTCTCTAGAAAAGAGACTGCCCACAAGTTGAGAGTGGTGTTAGGTTTGTTGGGTATGAAAGTGGCAGAATTGCATGGTTCTTTGACTCAAGAGCAGCGTCTTAATAATGTTAATGACTTCAAAAAGTTAGTTGTTCCAGTGTTGATTTGTACGGATTTGGCTGCTAGAGGTTTGGATATTCCAAAGATCGAGATTGTGCTTAATTACGACATACCAAAGTCATACGAAATTTATTTGCATAGAGTTGGTAGAACTGCCAGAGCAGGAAGAGATGGTACTTCCATTTCTTTTGTTGGAGAGTCCACTCAGGACAGATCTATTGTCAAAGAAGCTATTAAGTCATTGGAGAGCGGAGAAAGTAAAGGAAAGGCCGTTTCTCGTAACGTCGACTGGATAGATGTTGAGAAATTGAACAAGATTGTTGAATCAAAGGAAGAGACAATTGAAGAGGTCTTGGAGGAAGAAAAGCTGGCCAAGGAGATCTTACAAGCAGAAATGCAATTGAACAAAGCCAGCAACTTAATGAAGCACGAGAAGGAAATCAAGGGACGTCCAAAGAGAACTTGGTTCCAGAGTGAAGAGGACAAGAAGAAGAACCAGACCGAGGTGATGCACCAGTTGACCAAGCATGGAAAGAAGGTCAATTCGAAGAAGAGAAAGGCCCTTGAATCCAAGAAAGAGGACAGTGGCAGATCATACAAGAAGACCAAGGAAGATAGATCAGCTGATCAGAAAAGAAATCCTAAGGCCAAGATTGGTAAGGGTATGGGCAAGGGAAAGGGCAAGCCTAGAAGAAAGTAGAGATCGACTTGTGTATAGTAGAAAAGTCATATTAATACATAGACATTATAGAGACGTGTAAAATTGTAGGTTTTATGAGAAGTGACTGGAATGGAAGCTCCAGAAAGATACCTTAATTTCAATTCGAAGTCCGTGGAAACTGTTCATCTATGTAGATGGAAGTTTTATTTTTTGAATATTGATATTAATAATAGTACTTTCTTGACTATGATCTAGTTCATTATAAGCTCTCTCTCTCTCTCTCTCTCTCTCTCTCTTAACTAAGGGACATGACTTCGCAAGTTCAACCTCTTAACTATGCTACACCAAAGTGCGGTTTTAACTCTGCAACTCTCTTAACTATAGAACCGTCTTAACTATGTGATCACCTTAACTATGAGACATTCAAGTGTGACTTTTCCAGGCAGTGCGACTCTTCTTAAATTTCTTAACTATGGGACTTCACATAAATGACAAAAAAACAGGCTCTTATATACGCTCTTTTCCACGTGACCCACTGCCTCATTAATTAGCCGCTACCACAACGGAATAACAAACAATCTTGATTATTGACAGGTACCAGCAAGTCAGTGTTAATAGTAGAATTTAATCTAGTTATTCTTATTGCTAGCAATTGCATCTCTGTTCATAGCTTAAAAAGCGAAGTGGTAATTAATACGGAGTTTTTGTGTGTAAAAAAGACAATATTGAAGAAATATCAAGACACAAGTACCGAATCTTCACATTTTACCGTCGATCTCTATCAATTGCAATCAATTACACCTATACATCATTGTTAGTTGTTAAGAGGCTTTTCATACCATAAATCAACAATAATGCCTACCTTATCAAGTGGATATACACGTCTCTTCTCTAACTATCAATCAAATGATATCACCAATCCATCAAAACTCTTGTTCCAGATCGTCATACTACAATGCTTCTACTACTTAACAGCGTTGGTGATATTTTACCTTGTCGCTTCTCTAAACGGTTACGACTTCAAAATGGACTGGATCTTCCTGTGGGAACTATTATCGCTGGATAATGCGATGGGATTGATTTTGTTTGCCATGTGGCTCTTTGATTCCCTCCTATGTGTGTTCTTCGTGACCATCATCGTTGGCCGGTCCAAATTGGCATGGGACTTTGCCGTCACAGTTCACATCATCAATTTACTCGTAGTATGGTTCTACACTGGAAAGTTCCCTACTTCTGTTTTGTGGTGGTGTTTGCAAGTGTTGAGTGCTGTCATCTTGATTGCGTTATCGACATATCTGACCAGATGGAAGGAGTTGAGAACCACATTCTTCGACAACATGCTTGACCAGCAGGAGTTAGGCCAGGTGCGCCATCCTGAAGGACTGGCCATTGAAATGAATGTACTCCCAAAGACTTCTCCCCCTGCTGAGAGTACTTAGGGGAATGATAGCATAAGATTATGAATGACGTAAACATCAGACATACAATAGCCTTCTTGAGAATACGTTAAAACTTGCATAGTATAAACACATGTGTATACATATTGGTAGATTCCATAGTCGAATTTACATAAATAGGAGAGTAATTCCCTATCGGATAGCTTGCTGATTCTAAAACTGTAGATGTTGAAGAGTAGTAAAGGAACAATAGTTTGCCAAGTGGGTGATATGATCATTGGAGTCACGTAATTAAGAGAAGATATTCGAATTCGTAAAAAGCACATGAAATGAACCAAACTTAGAAGACAACCTGATAGTTAGCGCATTTCATACTCGTGATCCTTTTCCTTTGTTATATGGTATGAAGACAACTTACATTTCTGGTGAATGGCATTCACAAAAAAGCAAAGAACCCAAATTGAAGAGTATGCTGTAGCAACGTACAGTAGATTAGAAAAACGCCTATTTATAAACATTCATACAAAGAGGCGACATCAGCAACACTTATAGAATCGTATCTCGCTCTCTTTAGGGAAGAAGTACAATAATGACTTCACCTAACACCAAACGAGCTTAGCGATAAAGAATATCATCAAAACAACAAAAGTACGTACAATAACCAAAGCCTCTACCCCTCTCATGTCAATTAAAATAGCCCACTACATGTATACATACATACATACATACATAACAGTACCTCCTCCATACATCTCCGTATCAACACTCTATGAACTCTCCCCACCAAAACCAGCCACTAACCGCAATTCAAAGAAGAGCGCATATTTACAAAGATTACTAATTTGACAAATTAAGTCCGAGATCTCTACCAGAGCGAAGTATCAAAGAATAAAAAAACCCCGAAAAACAAACAATTCTTCTTCCTTGTAGTGTGGGTAACAAGCAAGGGCAAAGATCAGGTGTAGCTGCTCCGAGTGTCGAAAAAATCATCAATACCGTCGACTACTCTTTGGAAAGGTGAACATATCAATACTGACAACATTTACTCTTGTGGTGATTCAATTCGTATCGAATCCATCGATAAACTTAAGAATTAGTCTTGTGCACTGCTCCAGTTAAGATACATTTGAAGTGAGCGTGTCGGTCCAATCTGTCAACAATGTCGGTCCAGAAGCAACGACAAAGAAAGACATATCTGTGTTCCAATTGCAAGGAGAGGAAGAGGAAATGTGATCGTAACAAGCCGTGTTCATCTTGTGTTCGTCTGGCAATTGCTTCTACTTGTCGTTACAGTGTAGAAGATGAACATCCGGATAGTTTTACGACAACCTTAAAATCCGTTCCGGTCGATGTGCCGACCCAAGTACATGAAGTACCATTCGCTCACATATCTGAAGAGCAGCTGGTTGAATCATCTGAGGTTCCAGAGCAAAGCAAACGCGACGATGATGATGATTTGAAAGAGTTTTTGAAAGAAAAGAATCCAGTTGGCCTTGCCGGAACCAAATTCAACTTCTTCAAGCTATTGCAAACAAATGTCATTGATGTGGAGTGTAATATATTTTCGTGGGTAAATCTCTATAGATCTGATCCAGGAATGAAATTGTACCTGAAGCATTCAAAAGCAAATATCCTATTCCTCGACAGCATTACAGTGGATGACTTCAAGCAAGATGCTTTCTATAAAGGATTCATACAGACCGAGATGGAAAAGGTACGGCGGCGTTCGTTAGGAGTGGGAGGCAATGTCTTCAAAGATAGCAACCAGGATCTCCTCGCTACGATCCATAGCACTTTACCTGATTACGAGGTTTGTGGAATTTATATCGAGAAGTTTTTTGTGGAGCTTTATCCATGCTTTCCCTTTCTCGATGAGGATGTCTTCAAAGGTAGATTGTCGAAGATACCATTTCTTACTGTGGTCAGCGATGAAGATGACTGGGCTGTATTGGGTATACTATTAATCATCATCAGAATGAGTTACTTAAACTGTCTTTGGAATTTGACGACGGCCACAAGAATTGGAGTCCCACCCAATAGCGATGACTTTCAATTGGTTCGTAAAGTCAGTATTGGCCCCGAATTCATTCGCTTAGCAAAAATGTGCTTGAACCAATTTGATCCTCTTCTAAGTAACTCGATGTGGATGCTTCAATGCTCGTTGTACCTTAGAATTTATGAGCGGATATCACCGGAAGCCGGCGAATGCAGCAGTGGCAGAAATACCCAAATAGTACATTCATCCTTAATTCAACAAGCATTGGACCTTAAACTTCATATAGATCCAGACTATTTACCTCAGGTGTACCGCACGAATGAAAAGTACAAAAACTTGGCTAGAAAGATTTGGCATTTCTTAGTGTCGTATGATTATCTCGACAGTATATGCTACGGGAACTATCCTTCAACAACCAAAGTTGTCTTTAACACCAAGTTGCCCGTTCATGTCAGGGGCAATGAGAATATTTACAACACTCAATTGGAGAAAGAAATTGTCGAGTCCTTCGAATATCTTGACTTCACATATGGTCCAGTACATGATCTTCTTGTTGACATTCAAAGTATGAAAACTGATCATAGAATAGAAAAAATTGTTTTCCTTCTCAACGCCATAGAAACTACCACCTCTTCTATTTATGGGGATAATGAGAGCTTCTTTACTTCTTCGGCACATTTTCACAAAGGTCTACGCTTTGCCCTTTACTTATACTTCAAGTTTTTCCTTGTTACATTGTACTCCTATCTTCAGATATACTACGAAAAGAATGGACAATACGAGCAGTCGTTTTTCTATTTAAAGAAGATACTTGTGGTTGGAACTTATGAATTACTACCATCAGTGATAAAGCTTATTTGTTCCTCCAGAGACTATTTTAGCAAGGAAATATTCATGTTGACGCCTCAAATTGTCCAGTTAACTTGTCACAGACTCGTGATAACGTTGTTATCGACATACATCAGACTTGAAATTACAACAAGGAGAGTGAGTGGCTTAGACATAGAGGTTATCGGTCAAATTAAAAAGAAGATTCTTCAGATACTTCATTTGCATCATTCCGTCATTGCAAGTATGAGTAACGAGGTTCATTATTCGTGGAGAATAAGGAAGTCTCTCTATTTTATAATACATAAAATATTCAAAGGTCAGCTATTTGACGACGAAGGATTGTCAGAAAGCGAGGTGAAAAGAACGGTATTTAGATTCCTGTCTCAGCAGTATGGGGATTTAAACAAGTCATTGCAAACTTGTCTTGATGTCGTTGAGAAAATATGGCAACCCGAATTGTTAGTACTGTTTTCGTCCATCGACAGAATAGAAAGCATCTACAGACAAAATGTGGAATTAATAGCTTATGACGGCAGTGATGAGGATAAGATGTGGTACAGAGTCTCAAGAGCGGAGAGTGATAATGGGGTAGCTGAAATGACCCTTCATTCGGTCAAATTTGACTTCAACATTTTCAAGGGCTTATATTTCAAGGAGAATGTTGAATTATAATTATTTCCAATAGAAGACCGCACCCTAAAGTGTATATTATTAGATGTTTAGAGAAACTGCCAATACAAGTTCATCACTCTATTATAGTGACCAATGTTAGCATTGTTGTCTCAACGATCCCGCGTAGTACCTGGCAGAGTCAGAGATGAGAAGTAAACAGGACACAAGACTGTAGTGCTTGTCCTCACTCCAACAAATTTTTTCATTTCTTCACCTCTGAAGCTTATTACTCCTGTAATTTTGCATCGTCCACTATCTTTTAGGTAACTAATCAAAACTAGTAGCATTTTCGGTCAAAAATGGGTATACTTTCTAGTTTGCAACAAGGTTTTATCGTACAGTCAACAGAATCTGGAAAGAAGTTTACATCCACGTATATTCGGAAGATTAAAAGATAATACCTAGCCATATTCTGTATAGTACTCATTTTGTAAAAAAACATACAAAAAGTTGCAAAATCTTCCTAAAGCAGAATGCGAAAAGATATCTTAAGAAGTATTACGATTGTGGCTTAGTACAAGTGAAATATCACCTCAATCATCCTTCCAATTTACAAACGTTACGCCGTGCAAACTATCTCCATGCCGATATAGCTGCCAATGAGTCACCAACATCCATTGACATAGCCTATTTTAGATATTGATCGAAATGCAGGCTTCAATCAATACACAACCCTCCAGATTCTATAAGGCATGGCAGGTCAGATGGAGAAAACTAAACTTGTTGGAATATGCGTTCAAGAAAGCTTTCGCTGAAGCTCACCCATAGAACGTTCTTTTCAGGTGATCAATAAAGAGGTAAAGAGGTACACAATTGTAATTCGTAGCTATAGGAATAGGTAGCTATAGGAATAGGTGGCCGCCTAGAACCAAACCACCAGCTTTAGTCGTCATCGGGGTCACACCATCTCATATGGATCAGTACGTTAGATAGTGGTATATCTACAAATTTATCCTAAGAAAAAAAACTAGTTGTCATTAATCTTCAAATCGTATATTTCTGCAAAACTGCTTGGCAGCACAAACCTTATTCTACTAATTTAGAATTTGGAGACAAACAGTCATTATAAGAAGAAACCACAATGTTCTTGACAACTTCAAAGTACTTCCAGCACCAGTACTTCCACTATTGCCTCGAGGATAGTTCTCGAAAGAATACGTATTCACACCACATAGAAGCGCGTCAATGGTGTTGTTGATCCACCAGTCATCCAGGCTGAAGGTCTCATTGTAGTAACCACAATAGTAGTATTCTTGTTCAAATTGGTCTGTTGACGATTGTATATCTAATGTCTCATTTGCACCAGCCAAGTCTCTTCCACACTGGTAAGCATAGTATAAATTGATCCACCAAGTGTCATTCTTGAAAATCGTGAGGTTGTAGTTATAACAATTTAACGTGAAATCAAGAGCAGTTTCGTTGTAGAAAGTAAGCAGCGATTGCGTATCTATCAAATCTTCTGGTGTTGACATTGTATTGCTATGGTATTAGTCTGGTATTGGCGAATGGATTGATTATCTGCTTTCACTTCAACCCATTGAATATACGATTCTTTATATAAATTTTAAACATCATAATATTTACGAGTATTGTCAGGCGGTGCACGCTTTTCTCGCTAAATGAAGGCTGAATTTTAAACTATTCGCATCTTTTCCATAAATGGACCGACGACGACGGGTGACTGTATGGCTTGGAGGTCACAGTTGAAATCTTTAACTCTGCCTTGTTTACAGACTTATCTACAAAGTGATGATGGAAGCTGTGCTGAAAATGACGATAATGATCATTACTTGAAGAATCGTAGCCACGAACAAGTATGTAAACCAGAACAATAAGAACAGCGTTATGCAGTCTTTGAAGGTGCGATTTACAAGAACTTTTCACAGTACAAATTTCCACAGGTACCTTTCGGAAACGGAGTTCTCCAAATTTTGGAGTGGTTATCTTTGAAGAGTATAATCGAGTTTGCTGTTCAAGATAGGTAAAAAAGATGGGTAAAAATCGGGTTATGATCAGTACTTGAGTATTCTATGTTGCTAACAAAAAATAACGGTTTCATGCAGACTACAAAGGTGGGGAGTAGGGCGGGGTTTTAATGTATACGATTGCAACCATTATTCACGTGCCTGGAGGTACCTTTCGGAGCCGGAGTTCAAGCCGGAGTTTGGGCCTTGTGTTCAGGGACGGGTTTAGGTATTGTAAATATTTAAACTACTTCTACACTCCGCTGACATGCACCTTTTTATCAGGCAACAATGTGGAGGAACTTACGACGGAGTTAACTTTTAAAAGTCACATTCCCAAGATCACAACCGTCCGGCAATTTCGTAAAGAACCTTTTCCCCTTACTTGCCATTTCAAAACAACTTGCAAGGTGACACGGAAGTCTGTTTGTCCACCCATACTCTAAGGAGATAGATATCGAGATTTGCATTCATATGCTTCCACAAGTTTTAGTGTGGAACGTGTAGTCTGATCTACGTCTAACGGACATGTGCAATTAAACGATGTAGTACATTTCTGGAACCATACGGCATCGGAGTTCGCTTGCAGCATATTCAACGGCCATCTCCGACGATCTTATGACAATATCTTCGCACTGTGAATTAGTTGTTTACTACGTGCTTGTTAATAGTCTTTCGATTGAGAGAAGTTTTGGGGACACTCGTTTCTTTATACTACGGGTCATCAGAAGATACTCCAAGTGCCTTTTGGAACCCAAACAAGCATAAGTAAAAAATGTGTGCACGTGACATAAATGCTCATTCTTTTGAACAAAAGCCGTATTTTGCGTTTTCTATGCAGTCTATTATGTAAATCGCAAGAGTTAACAATCACATGCTAGCAAGGCCCAAATAAACTTCGATGAAGGTTCGTCGTATCTTCATATTTAGCACCATTGAAACAGGATTCCACCCCTCAAGATGGCGGAAGTTACAAGAATCAAGCAATAAGTAAGATCATTATTTCTCCTCGTGGTATAATATAAAAAGACTTTATAACGCCCACTTTATTGATAATTGGAGTCATTAGACTTTTTTAGAGTTCGAGTCAACAAAGGTGTACTGTCATACTAAGTCGTAGTTACTAATTGCAGCCAGAGAGAAAGAGTAGTGCGAACACCAATAAAATATCATGATTTTGTTTTCACATACATTAGAAGATGAGATGACGGATTAAGCCTTGTAATGATATTGAAGGATATAAATAGTCAAAATGTTGATCGAGACGAGTCAAAAGAATGAAGTAGAACTACTGTGCAAGCTCACTTTGGAAGTGCCCTTTGAGACGGCGAAGCAGGCATTAATAGCCAGTCAGACTCTTTCTCCAGATCCTATTCTAAAAGGTAACGAACCCAATGCTAGTTACCAAGCGGAGGACGCCACACTTTTGTTGCAATTTCTGGGAGTAAGCGATAGAGTGATACAAGTGGCCATTAGAAATACCTATATAATAATACTTATAGAAATACACGAGTGTCTCATAAATTAACCACAAAACTTGGGTAATAATTTACGCTATAGTTTGTGAAAGTCAACTGATATAGCCGAATAATAAACTAGAATCATGTGTACAAATTGAAAATAAAAAATAAACATTTACAAATACACAT